>KZ063984.1:16311-30081 GCA_002091835.1 Anopheles maculatus | reverse complement strand
TGTGTGTGTGTATAATTTAAGTCACCAAGAACCGGGAGAACCGTGCCGTGCTGAGATAGGCAGAACTCAGAATCTCATGTCAGCTACGTTTTTCACCCATTTTTGTTTCTGTGTTTTTCTTTATAAAAAAAAAAGATGACGATCGTGATTTCCTTCTCCGTTTCTATCGTTTTTATGTTTAACAGTGTTTATCCGTTTTCTTACAGTAAGTCGACCTTTTTTACTTGCTTTCTTTAAGCTCTTTCCAAATGTTTTCCCATTTTCCAAGATATAAACTATTCTGTTCTTACTGTTTTATTGTTTCTATTTTTGATACGAGCGCGCAAGACCTACCGAAAGACAGCATTGGCGCATTCGTGAGTCGTGCAAGAATTGAAGAACGACGAACAAAGAACAAAGCCACATGAAGGCGTCACAGTGTGGCGGGGGAAGCGAAAGTATGAACATACATATTATCCGATAAATAAAATAGCAAAAAAACAAGCAAAACACAAAAAGGAACACACAGTTTGCAAATAAGTGTAAAATTGATTAATTGATAAGTAATATAATTTTATCGATTATTAGACAATTACACAAACAAGCTTGATGCGTACGGCAAAGATATGCGAGCGAGACCGAGAGAGCTAGAGAGAGAAGCAACAAAAGGACATGCAGCATGGATAAATCAAACAAGGAAGCAAGCAAAATGGCAATGACAACATTTGAAGCAAACTATTTCTACGCGTTATTACAAGTGAGCGTCGGCAAACACAACATCCACAATGTTGTATCGTACCAATCGAGGATAGGTTTACAAATATACACAGTGCAAGAGGCAAAACCACACAACAAACTCACACACCCAAAATCACACATCGTATGACATTATCCGAAAAAGGCACGCGTACTCACACTACACACCGATCGTTTGTGATCGTTAATGCAAAATCAACTACGGTTATATTACACACGCGTAATTACAAATGTATGGAACATCGTTATCGATTATTCCATGGTTTTGTGTACTTTGTATGGTTTAACTATCAGTACTGCGCGTGAAATACACACACAAAATGTGTGCGTGTGTGTAAGATACCCTTTCTTCAGCATTTGGCAGCAAAGTAAACGTTTGCCTTCGCATCCGAAACAATTTTCTTCCTTGTTTTTCACTATTTTGTTCCTCCCGGTCTAACATTTCAAAGAAAACTGTTGAAACAAACACACAAACACACCACACTAACACACATTTGAAGCAATACTACGCTTTCTAAGGGCATAACAGCATACCAGATGTCTCCTATTCGATATTGTCTCATCTAATCCTGCACATTTTCCCCCGTCAAAACAAAACATTGCAAACGCGAAAGCAAAATGTAACAAAAACATTTAAAAAAATATCGAATAAGAAAACTATCCTCCAAGCAAGTACGCAATAATGTTAAAAAGAAAACATAACAACAGAAGCGATAAATAACGCGAAAACAAGGGAAAGAAAGAAAACAAAAACAAGAGAATGAAACCGAACAAAAAAAAAACAAATTACATTACTCAAAACTCTACTGTGTTACGCGATCTGACGAGAAAGATAAAAGAGAGAAAAAAAAACATGTTTTGTCTACTACCAATTTTACTGCTATTAAGAAAACGGCGAAAAAGCAACCGCTAAAATAAAAGTTTTTAAAATCTGTTCTCCTATTCTACAAATGATTTCTCTTCTACTGTCACGTTCTTTCCTTTTGGTTTTATCATGTTCACATCACACGTTTTCATCTCTTCTTTTCGCTCCAAAACATTCAAAAATTCAATCTTACTATCTTACCGCGCACTTTTGGGTGTCTTTTCGTCTGTTTGCTGTCCTGTCTGTGTTTTATCTTCGTTTTTACGTCTTCTATCCTATTTACCCCGTTTTCAAGACACTGTTTTCTTTGCAAATTCTCCTACGCCATCATCCTGCAGAACTGAGTGGGAAGCAAAAGAACACACTTTTTCTAGTTAGCTCAAAACTAAAACATCTCGCTAATGAACTGTACTGCGATCACTGAATACTACTGCTGCGTCTTTTGGAGAGTACAGATAGCACTAAACATCATTGCAAGTTTTGATTACATTATAGTTAAAAACAAACACAAACCCACAAATCTTTGTCTCTTATAACACCATCGGTAATATGGAAACAAGAAACAAAGCAAAGAAAGAAATTGCAGCAGCAGGAGCAACAGTAGCAGCTAGATAAGCCAGGAAAGAAAGATAGATAATCGATTTGCACACGCGTATTGGCAGGAAGAATCGCCGCATTGAACAACAATTTGTAAACAAATTATGTAAGCAACAAAAACAAAACCAAACAAACAAACAAAAAAAAAACACTTAAGAAAGGGAAAAAACAAATTATCTTGTGCAGTGTGTGTACTTTTTAGGTGTAGTATTTCTTTCAAATATTTTCTTATTGATAAAAGTGAACCAAGTGACGAATGGAAACAAATAAGACAAGTATAATATAAATTAACATTTGCTTCAACATCTGTTAAAAAGAAACGCGAGCGACCGGGGGCTTAGCGGGGAGACTGGTAGTATTATAATGATTATGATGTTGCGCAAAACAACCGTACACTCAGTGGCAGTTGGGTGGATGAATAACGACGAAGATTGAGAGAAGACAAGAAAGAAATACAAGGCGATCTTTACAATGGGTAAAAGCGCTTGCAACAAGAACAAAGAATAAGAAGAGAGGAAAACAAGAGCAAGCTAAAAAAAACAAACAACATTGAACAAAAACAGAACAAGAAACCCAACATAAGAAAATAACAAAAAACAAACTATGATTACATCAACATTTAAGCAAATTTATTAAACGATATTTAAGCGATTATAATTGACTACAAACACAAAGCCGCATTTGTCAAACCAGATGCGCTAACAGGAGAGTAACAGGAAGAGGAACAATCGCGCGGACAAAACCAAATGGGCGGCGAACCAACAAACACACCGAGAGGAATCTTTCGAACTTTATAAAGTTTAGCTAAGCTACATTACTCTCTCTCTCTCTCTCACACATACACACTCACCAACACACGATTACACAAAATGGATACCGATCCGTGCAGAACAGACAGAGCGAACAAAAATCACAAAGTGACATTCTTTCTAAAGCTATTGCCCGCGTTTGAAAAGCAAACAAAACATGAAAGGAAATGAGAGGAAACGATGGCAAGAACATGAAGCAAAAGTAACAAACTATGGAAAATTGTTAAAATATTCAAAACAAAGCAAAACAAAACAAAAAAAAACAAGAAACATACAACAAAAAAGCAAACCACAAATCATCTCTAGCTGTGTTTTCATCAATTAAAAAGAAAAGCGAAACAAAATAAAGAAACACAACCAAGATGCTAGTAGTACCGTGCGTTTTTTTGAACCTCCCGGGTTGTTTTTGGTTCGATGTTTCATTAGCTTGTGCGGCGTTGTCTATCTCTATCTCTCTCTCTCTCTCTCACGTCCCGGCGGCTGAGTTGATGTTTTCACATTGACTATGATAAGAGTGTAGCTACTAAGTGCATCATTCTTCTTCACTGTAGGTTACTAAGTTGTTTTGTTGTTGTTGTTGTTGATGGTGATGATGGTGATGATCGTAACATGTTTTCGACAAGCAAGGGCCAGGATGATGCAGCCAACCAACCAAGATGCTGGGCCGCCATCTGGTGGTGATCACCCGAACGACGCTGGACACACGTTGCTGAGTAAGCGGTACACCCTTCGTACGCAACACCGACACGAAAAAGAGGAAGGAAGTGGTTAAGCGCGCGGACAAAACCAAATGGGCGGCGAACCAACAAACACACCGAGAGGAATCTTTCGAACTTTATAAAGTTTAGCTAAGCTACATTACTCTCTCTCTCTCTCTCACACATACACACTCACCAACACACGATTACACAAAATGGATACCGATCCGTGCAGAACAGACAGAGCGAACAAAAATCACAAAGTGACATTCTTTCTAAAGCTATTGCCCGCGTTTGAAAAGCAAACAAAACATGAAAGGAAATGAGAGGAAACGATGGCAAGAACATGAAGCAAAAGTAACAAACTATGGAAAATTGTTAAAATATTCAAAACAAAGCAAAACAAAACAAAAAAAAACAAGAAACATACAACAAAAAAGCAAACCACAAATCATCTCTAGCTGTGTTTTCATCAATTAAAAAGAAAAGCGAAACAAAATAAAGAAACACAACCAAGATGCTAGTAGTACCGTGCGTTTTTTTGAACCTCCCGGGTTGTTTTTGGTTCGATGTTTCATTAGCTTGTGCGGCGTTGTCTATCTCTATCTCTCTCTCTCTCTCTCACGTCCCGGCGGCTGAGTTGATGTTTTCACATTGACTATGATAAGAGTGTAGCTACTAAGTGCATCATTCTTCTTCACTGTAGGTTACTAAGTTGTTTTGTTGTTGTTGTTGTTGATGGTGATGATGGTGATGATCGTAACATGTTTTCGACAAGCAAGGGCCAGGATGATGCAGCCAACCAACCAAGATGCTGGGCCGCCATCTGGTGGTGATCACCCGAACGACGCTGGACACACGTTGCTGAGTGAGCGGCACGCCCTTCGTACGCAACGCCGACACGCAAAAGAGGAAGGGAGTGGTTAAGAGAAAGAGGTCCTCGAAAGACCATGGTGATATACAAAAGATACAAAAGGGAAAATCATAAAACTAAAAAGCATAAACTAATCTCAACCAACTAAAAACTTACTAACGCAATTCGCTAAAAAAACTGTAAGCTAAACAAGTAAATCTAACAAGTAACAAAACACACTCTAAAGACTTCAGTTTACTTGCTTAGTTCTATCTTTACATCTACCAACAAAAAAAAACGAAACTAAAAGCAAATATATACATATATATCATTGTGAACGTTTTCCTTTTACACATCTTGTAAAGCGATAAGGGTGGCAAAGAAACAAAGGCGCAAAGTGTTAGTATATACTTAAAAAATATTTAAAACAATATTAACAAAACAGAAAAAAGAGAAAAAAATCGGCAAGAAGGAATAAACATTGAGCTAAGCAAAATGCAATTAGATAAACAAAAAAAAAACCAAACAATTGTGTGCATTTCAGTAACACTCAAAAAAAGAAGGTTACTGCATTATTCTATTAAAAAATACCATTTTCTTTCTTTTGTCCTTCCGATTGTTTATTGATCACTCCAAAAGAGATGTAAAAAAAACAATTAAAGATTCGCATAAATGCCGCAAACTAATAGGAAAAGAAAATTTGTTAAAAATGACAGCAAGCGAAAAGGTAAACACACACTTGTTTTCTGTCTACTTTAAAATATATTTATTAAATGTATTTGTGACAGTTCTAGAAAATTATTCTCACTGAAGTAAAACGCTCTGAACGCTGGATTTATCAGTAACTAGCAAATGTTGATTGAACAAATTTGAATAGAGTGTAAGACGAGAATAGCAAAAGGAAACAAATGAATCATTTAACACGAGTTGACAAACATCAGAAGAACAAAGTATATATGGTTTTTAATCATTCAATCGGACTGCGGTTCCACTTAAAGCACTCTACCTAACAGCAAAACCTGCATCATACCGGAATGGAGACGGAAAAACATTGCAACAAAGTCAAAAAGGTACGCGCATACAAAATATTAGCAACAAAAAGAAAACATAGTTATTAGATAAGTCGAAATAATGGGGGAGATGTGGAAAGAAATTGAAAAAAGGAGATTAGTAAACAGGTGTAAACAGTGTTGACGATATTGGCCCAAAGTTATGCAACAAATCTGAAGGCCCATCGGACTTACACTCCCTTTGACACACCGGTGTGTGCTGTGCTACTTAATAATTGTTATTCAATAAACAAACAAACAAACACGCTAAAGTGTAGGAAGAACAAGAAATAAAACAAAGCAACTACTACTAGTACTACTACTACTACTGCACTACCCGGCGCATTGTATTACACATATACAGCCGTCATATGCCAGCCGGCTGACATTGTGCAGCTGACAAGTGACGGGAGCGTAACCGCTCTCTCGGTGAATAGTTTGAAATGTGTAGAAATTAACGAACCTTCCCATACAGTCTCTTACTAGCGGCGTTTCCATAATCTGTTTTCCGACTTTTCAACTAACTAAACAAAACCACATCACAAACCACTCATTTCCTCTAAGTACCGCATATTGCGAACCATTTACCAAACGTATGGTCCCCCAACACAACTTTACAATACCTTAATAAACAATCAAAACAGAATGGATAATGCACAGAAGATGAAGATGTTTCTGTTAACGTACTCTTTCGACCAAAACCAATGGAGCATTGGCAAATGAAAACGCTACATTAAAGTCGTACTTACTCGCATATTTAACGAAAGTACTAACAAACAAACAAAAGGCAAACTATACGCTTGTGTAAAACACGCACCAAACCATTTTCTCGCCTACTACTTTTCCTTCACTTTTCTTCACACTGCTGCTCTTTCTACGATAACTGTTGCAACTGGTTCTTCGACGCGAAGAAAAGACGAGAGAGAAAAAAAACAGAAAACAAAATGAGTTAAAAGAAGCACACATATTGATACCTAGAGAAACTTAACGCATCCTTAACGTAATTTAACGAGAAAAGAAAAATCAAACACAAAACACACACTAGAAAAGCGAACCAAACAAAACACAGCACGCATTGAAAGCAAAACAGAGAAGAAAAAAAACAAACCAAACAAACACATTGAGAGAAAAGACAACCACACTGCGTAAGACACGCGCGCGGAGCGAAAGGATATGAGAAACAAACAAACAAAAACAAAACATTAACGATAAGATACTTTAAATTGCAAATACCAAAGCACATTAGTAGATGTCTCTAACTTTGCGGTCCTGCTGCAATTTGGGCTGGTCCAGTGTTTATACACGTTCCATCCAACTTTGTTCGAATGTTCTTCTTCTACTTCGGTACATTGTCACCAACGTTTATGCGTTATATTTTTTTCGTTCTAAAAGAACACGAAATTGATCGAACAAGTTTGCGAAATAGTGTTACGAAAAATAGGTTTAAAAAATGCCGGTCAGTAAAGTGTCGTAACATCTCATCTCTTCCGCTTGTTGTTTTCACCTGTTTTAATCACACCTACCCCGTTCCTTACTTATAAACGTTCCCGAGTGTGGAAAAGTAGCGAAACGAAAAGTTATGAAATCAATTAGTAGTTAAACTCTCTCTCTCTTTCTCTCTCTCTCTATCGTTTTATCTGCCCTTAACCCAATTTCAATACGGTTAATCGTCGTTGTTATTCAGTGAGCTAGTACTGTCTCTTGTTAACTCGTTATCGTTTTGCCATATACCTCTTCTGTCATTGTGTGTGTGTGCGTTTTTTGGTTCTTCATAAGGAATGGAAATCAAATACAAATACCCCCAAACCACACAAATCCACACATTCTTGAACAAGAAAGTTTCATTTAGTGCAAACAGTGCGCATTAATGTAACGAATACTAAGCACACCGACGAACACACACAGAAGAAAAACAAATCACATAAAAACACTGTTGTTGAGGGAATTGACTTTCGTTTTGTCGTTAAGGGAGTGTTGTTCTTTTCATACGCAAAAATAAAGCAAAAGTACTCTAGATAGTGAACCGTTTGCGTTAGCTAATTTTTTCGTTGTTTTATTTTTTTTTATTTTAACCAGTAAGTAGCAGTAATTGTCTGAGCCGTACTGGTTGCGTTTGGTTCCGTAAACCTTTTTTCCGTTACCATTATCCGAACGCATTAGCAAACAACACATGGCAAAGCAAAGAAGCAAAGAAGCAGGCAAAGAAAAACAAACCATGGAAAATTATTATACATTGTATGAATGAATTTTTGATAATCTAATTATATGTATTTTTGAATTGTATTTTATCGTGGAGTAAAAAAGAAATAAATATGTACCTATAAACAGAACAAAAGTGAAATAAAGCAAAAATCATCTGAAAACATAACCAAAAACACGGCAAATCAAACTTACTACCACTTCGCTGCGAAATCATCAGCTGTTTGAAGGATGCAAAAGTATCCAAATCAAACATAAACGGCACAAAACGTAAACAAACCCTTATTTCGCTAGTCGGACGCTCAAAATAGAAACGAGATCAACCACATTACATCTACGGAGTGGGTTGTCACTATGTAGGACAGGCCGGGGATTAGAAGCGCGTGGCAATAATGTCGGTAACGCGCCATTTTTGCACGCTGCTGTCATTCTTTGGTGTGAAAGGAATCAGAACTCTCTCTCTGCTAGGGAATTAGTAAGCAAAGGGTCTCTAGATAAACTTCAACACAACCCTCCCTTGGGAATCGAACGTGATACAATGAGGAAAAAAATCGCATTCTTCCCTATCGCCGTCATCGCGATTCGTCTAGACAACGGCGGCACGTGGTCGTACACCACCCAATCCCGGACGCCCTCCGCGAAGGATAGGAATTTAAATCGCAAACGTACGTTCATGCTTTCGCGTGATGGAGAGCGATTATGCCTCAAGGAACGCAGTCTTTCTGGTGCGCCACCTTCAAAGGTCCTAATTGCCCACCGGCCGGACAATCGGGCGCCTCAACTAATGACTAGTTCCTTTTGCAACAACGAAACAAATGCCTGCTGGCTCTCCTTCACGGTCGATTGCTTGGTGCCGGTAGTACGATCAGCAATCACTTCGCGAAGTCACCGAACCATCTGCCTTGACCTCTGGAAAAGCTTCCGTACGTGACACACACACACACTACATACCTTGTAAGTGGTCCCGGTGTTTCACTGACCGCCTTTAACGACATCCGCAACTGTCGGTGGAATGTACCGAAGATCGATTCTCGCCGTCGTCCGCCTGCTGCTGCGCCAGTAGCGATCGCACCATCGATCGTTTGCTGGGTTTTCCCAGTTTCCGGATCGACAGTCACCAGCAGCTCTTTTACGGCGTCCGGAGCAACCGCCGGATGCGGTGCAGCTGGTCCAATAATGATGGGCGGTTTGTGTGTGGAGCTGGTGTCATCGAGCAGCTTTGTCCAGGCTGCGTCCGTATTTCCTGCATCCGTCGGTCGAACGTCCTCCAATAATTTTGTCATCTTTGCACCGTTTTTCTAAGGGTCCACCACTTTTTGCTTCAATATCTTCTTCAGTTATACAGACTAACTCTCCGATTTTAGGTCCTGGAAAAGAAAACAGACACATTGTTGAATGATATTGGTATGTTGGCGAAGTTCTCCCGCGAGGACAACGTGCACACCATAAATGTTGTTTGCGACCATGACACTCAACAGCAAGGTCTGAATCGTTGCAATCGTGACTCATTTTCAATTCGCCGCACAACGACGAAAGCGACAGAACACCGATTTTAATCCAATCGGTACAAGCAATCGTGCAAATCATCCGCACTACTAATTACAAGACGCCCACCACCATCCATGCGTCGAACATGAAAAAGGTAATCGGTTTTAATTGCTATTGGCTACCGGTCTAAGCCAACTTCAACAGCCTTCCAAAGCAGCCGATATCTGCTGGGACTGCTGCTGTTGCTGCACCACCTACCGACGCATCGTAACGCTAACCCGTTCGGCAGGGCTAAGCAGCAATTAAGTGGCAATTCTTTGACCTAGTAGTGCGCCATGTTATGTTGGTGCGTACGTTTGACATGCAAAAGATTATCATAACGATTTGATGCACTTGTTTCATCTAATCAGTGGTAACGCGCATCGAGAGATTGTGAGTCGAGGATAACCACAACGCATCATGGAAGACGTGTGGCGAACCATTTACAGTAGCAATTGCTATTTTTGGTGTGGCTTGATGCAGTTGACTAAGTGGTTGGTTTACTGTCTACTACAAGCGTCTGATCCTCGATAAACATCTGACGCTATTTGTGCACACATACATGCGGAATTAGCGTTAACAATGGCGGTGAACCGTTATCAGTAAATCTCCCGGATGTCGAAAGCACAAGAAAAGATCACTCGTATCTCGTGTACGGTTCGAGTACCCCGAAGCTAACACACACAACAAAAAGGTTCATCATGCAAGATCTTTAGGCAGTGATCGTGTTCTGGGATATTCTTGTTTATCGCTCCAGGTCGTTCCTTTCTTTCCTCATTCGCACTTACACTTCTGTTTACTCCGTTTAACCCTATCTGCCGCAGTCCCAGACACAGGGCACAAAGCAAAGTTTGTTTGCATATGCGGGTAATGCACGTACTCGAAGTCGTTTACCATTTTACCGTAGCCCTTGGCAATGAGTTCTCGCCGCTAATCCAGGCACCGCCGCCAAAACATTCGACAGAGATGTCGTTGTCTCCGGTGCTACGGTGACCCTTCATACAGGAAGTGTCATTTGAGTGTCAAAATTGATATTTTGTTTCGCTATTCGATATGCCGCCATTAAGGAACGGATGTACGTGTAGTCATGCCTGCCGTTCCCGAACATTCCCTCATACTTTAAATGATCCCCGATCGTTCAGGTGTGTCCAATCAAATTCCGAATGGCAAACGGTGAATGCATTTCCGTCACCGACTGCATCTCGCTTCCTTTGGAGCGCAGCAGGTTTTTGTTTTAAGTTTTAATGACTTTCTGATGCCTTATTCCACGCCCAGGTACACATCAATCATCCATCATTTAATTACGCGAAGGTGTCAAATGGGACTCCCGTGCAACGTTTCCAATGCAGGCGATTGGAAATTCCACACGGCTTGTGCTTTCGTTCTGTAGTGTGCTTGACGGTATGCATCCGGGCTCGCGAGGTCGTATACATTCCAAGGCCACGAGTGACATTGCGATCAGATGAGGCGATCGATGGTGGTCAGTTTGTTGTTTGAAGACGAAAGAAGGAACAAAACGCTTACGCCATTAACCGCCTATTCTCGAGTAAAGCGGGCGTGCGGAAAATAATTACCTCCAACACCTATCACACACTATCTACCACACATGCAGTATGATCGTCCATGTTTTCGGATCAGTGCTCTGGCGCAGTGCATTGGCGCAGGCCAATGCAAACGACAACAATTCAATCCACATACGTCACTCTAAGCGTTGCAAACTAATGCAATCGCCATTTCTGTATCTTCCCGTGGTGTATTATACCGCGATCGTTTGATAATTATATACATGTTTGCAGTAGAAAGAGCGACAACAGCTAAGCTGAGCCTACCAAGGTCCAGTGTCACGATCACGATCAAACGGTCGTTAACTGGGCAACTTAATGAGTTCTTTTGTGCAATGCACCTGCAATGCTGTGATTGCATAATGTTACACACCAAGGTGCATGCTAACAGCGGCAGGCTCGATTACATCTGATGGCATATCCGACTAGCATTATCTGTCCAGTGTCATGTCGCAATAATCTAGAAACAACAGCTAAACAACGACTGCACTATTTGTTTTTACTCATGGAAACTTTATGTATTTATTAAACTTTATGTTGTAGTAGTCACGGTTACTAGACTCTGCTAACGGGGTAGAATTCGAGGCCTTATTTATATAAAATTCCATTCTCGTCTAAGATTTCACAAATATTCGAAGCGATATCTTGTTTGCTTAATCCCTTATGACTTTATCTTAATATTTCGATGATATTTGTTCTCTTCATTTGTATTTTACAACATCGACTATACTTTACTTCCAATCTTCATTAAAAAAAACAACAAGTAAAAAATAATTCCAAAAATTCGTACAACCAAATCGGTTCAATAAACGCACCACAACAATAAAACCATGTAATAAAACATATCACACCGTACAAGAAAGCGACGACAGAGGATATTTTTAGCGAGTGTGTGCTATTCTGATACATCACGGCCAATAAACATTTTGCATGCTCTAGCACAATTGAAAATGTACTGCTTCTACTACTCCTACTACGCACCGCCCCATAAATTGTGTTCAGCTCACCGTCGGCGTAATCTGAAACTGAACTCACTCAAAACAGAGAAACAAACAAAATGAATCTGAAGAAGACGAATTTCTCTTTCTCCCTGCGCTTTAGAACAGTCAGTGCTTTAGAAGGTTAGGTGCATGTTTTCGCCGAAAAACGATTAAGAACGGTTGTGCGAACGATGTTCCGATAAAAGAAGATGTTTATCTTCGAGCAAGTGTGCGATTTTCCGTTTGTATCAATTAGTATTCAATACCCTTCGCTTCATTCAAGATCAATGTCAGCACGGTTTCTGCTGCCGCTAGTACGCATTCCTTCATAAAAACGTGCGTGTGTTTGTGGGGGAAAAACAAAAATAAACAAAACCTTCATCGACGTGACGCTTGGGGATGTGACATTCAAACCCCGTGTGATCCCCGGTGGGGGCCATCGAATGAGATGTCGCGGCCAAGAATCGGGCGCCCCCGGCAGGTGTGAGGCAGCCGGAAAACACGTGTTTTCCGCACGAAAATTCCAACCCAAAACCAAACTCGTCCGGGGGAGGTAATGGAGCTTTAAATAGGCCACTAGGAAGATGCTGGGCAAGGAATTGGGTAGAACAGTTCGAGGTATTAGCATTAGTCATCCAACGCTAAAGGCTAATCCAAATCCGACTGTAGAATTGATGCAGAGCCAACGCGCTTGCCGATTGTGTCCCTGATGTGTGCAGCAAATGAGTAACGTATCAAAGTTTATGGCAAAGCACAAGGGGCGTAGGAAATATCGAAGGTGATTAAAGACTTTTAAACAACAGTCAGGAAGAATATACATTCAGGAGATTTCACATCTTGTTCGGCGTGCCTCCAGACGTGCCAGACGTTCCAACCCGACATATTCAGTCCAATAGTCGTAAATATTGCTATATGACAAATTAAATTGCTCATAATGTACTCCAATATTCGTCCGTTTCCTAAGTGATATTACCCAAAGTACACTCTGCATTATGAGCCGCTTCCGGTAAGGTCCAGACGCATGTCTTCGTGGTCGTTTGGTCAGTGCATTAATAAATTATAATAAATCCTTCAGCCCACGCGGCGCAAACATGCGTGTTTAAAGGTGACTCTTTTCGTTCCTTTTTTATCAACTCAACGAATTCTTCCTCGCACACACACTTTCTGGATAGGATTACCTTTATCTCTATTTACCCCGAGGCTTAGCCACACGGAAACCTTGACACAAGACATCCCCCGTACGGAATTTTCCTTACAATGTACAGCGTTTAAGAATTATAACCCTCGCCCGAGGTGTTTTTTGAAGTAACTGGATCTTCTGATTTGGGAACACCCTTCTGCAGACAGCGCGCAATTTAATATCCGATCACGTGTTTCATTTCACGCCACAAGAACCACAAGTAACACCGGAACTCGTGTCAGAGCGGGGTCAATAATGAATAATTTCGTCGGGTTTAGGTTACAATTTACCGAAAAATAAAAAAGGGCTCCCATTGCACCACATCATATTATTAGTTACTTCGTAAACGTAAACACAAGACTGCTCTATTCGAGATTAAGAAGTCCATCAACAATTTGACGCGCCCGACGAGGACTGACAGCCGGGTTCGTTTGGTTAGGAAAACGATTAAATGGTGTAATTTTAACCAACTTTTCAGAAGCTGACAACATGTTACCCACCCCAAATGGGACGGCTCACGTACTCATTGACGTATTTTGAGACGTGTAACATAAACAGAGCACACTTTTGGCGAAATTGACAACGACAGCAAGCGTGTCGGGCCGTCCAACCGAGTTGCGAAATGAAAGAGTGATTTTCGGCGCAGAACAACACTTCTAACAATCTTATCGCTTGTTAATTTAACGCTTTCGGCATTAAAAATATAATCCATTCCT
>KZ063983.1:8558-20317 GCA_002091835.1 Anopheles maculatus | reverse complement strand
TTAAGCGGTGGCTAGACTAAAGTTGAGGCAAGCGCGATCTTATTTTTTTTATGAGCGAACTGTCAAATTTCGCGCTCCTGATTTCGCGCTCCGATCCTGCATTGCAGGAAAAATGAAGCTTTCGCGCATAGATCGCGCTTGCCTCAACTTTAGTCTAGCCACCGCTTAAGAGATGATGACCGTGGGAGAAACGGAGGAGCAGGATCTGATGAGCCGGAAGATGAAGGGAGATTAAGGGAGGATGATCGTGGAAATAGTGCTGGAACAGGATCTGATGTACTGGCACGAGGAGGGATTATTAAATGGGAAAGAATTTTCACACCAGGAATTTGTCGTAAGGAGGATGATCTTGGGTGTAGTTTGGGTGTTTGAATGTTAATTTGGGTAGCAGGCTGCTGTTGCGTCAATAATAATTCTTCATCCACCGGCGAAACAGCAACATTCACTCGATCCATTGTATTTTCTTTGCCTGGTTCCATTGCACACTAAAAAGGAAGTTTATGTTGATGAAACAGCTATATTTCACCGGTCCCGCGAAATGGTCATATCATTACACGATCTGTTTAACACGAAACCGGACACAAATCTACTCCAGGTAAAGTTATATCTCATACTCACATATAATAAAATATGTCTTATATACTTCACAGCAATTCCTATATAAACGGTTAAAAACAGCTGACTCACCGGTCCCGCGAAATGGTCATATCATTACACGATCTGTTTAACACGCAACCGGACACAAATCTACTCCAGGTAAAGTTATATCTCATACTCACATATAATAAAATATGTCTTATATACTTCACAGCAATTCCTATATAAACGGTTAAAAACAGCTGACTGAGAAAAGGCGCGAATATGTACGATAACAAACAGACAACAATGACGCCTGAGATAGATGAAAATGGGCGTGAAGTGAAAAAAGATGGAGATATAAAGCAAGCTTTACTTATGTATGTGAGAGTGAAGGCATAGGATTTTTTTAAGAAGAAGAACACACACATTCATGAGCGAAATACAAAAAAAAACAGTTGGTTCCGCTTTTTATGTATTTACCTACTGTCAAAGTAATTATTTTTTCATGACCGCCGTCAAACCATTGCCCTCCTGGCGAAGTTCCATATAAAATTGAGTGACGATTTGGGCTGTAACTCGGCTGTAACTTGGCTGTATGACGCACCACTTACAGCCCAAAATGAGCGACCCGAACGAGCGACCCGGACGAGTGACCCGAACGTGCGCATTCTGCAGCTCTCGCTCATACTTCTTCTGTCTACGCTCCTGTGATACCCACACTTGTTCATTCCACGAAATAAGAAGACGCGTGTTTTCACCGGTTTTTTTTTTTATTGGTTTGGCGTTGGTTTGGATCGCCTTTCACTTGCTTCGCTGAATGACGGTCTACGGCGTCTGATTCGGGTGTCTTCTTTTCGTTTCCTGCTGGAACTGCCGGTGTCTCCGCGAAAGTCCACTCCAAATATTCGCTTGAAAAATGATCTAGAACGGAATAAAATATCATGATTAGATAGAGAAGGATACAAGGATCACGTACGTTACACTTCTACTTACATTTTAAAACGATTTGCAGCAAATATTGTACATTTTTTCACCGGTATCAACGCGTGCATCCTTCACTGCTTGAGAATAACAAAACTGTGTGCTTCTTCTTCGCTTCTTTGCCAAGCCAACTGCGTCGACAAAACACGCTCGTACACGCCGCACTTGCAGAATCGAAAGAGGGCGAACGCGTACATAGGAATGACAGAGATGCATCGATGGTAGAACTCAACATCGATATCGTTTCAAATTCAAAGTCCCAGAAGAGGGAGATCGCGCTAATTTTTGCATGTGTAAGCGAAGGATAGCACGACTGAAATCGGAGAGAATGAGTTGCTCCGCCAGGAGGGTGTCCGCTGAATGTCAGATCGTGAGACCCCCCGTGAAATTGCATTCGGGGGGTTCTCACGCATACCATCAAAGAAAAATCACTCATCCCTGCGGGCTGGGGAAGCCGAGATAACACCATGATTCAATATTACAAAGAACATCGATATACAGTGTCGGACAAATCAATAGGACCACCTAGTTTTGCTTTACATTTTTCCTTGTAAAAGTCATAATTTCCATCACATCAGTCTCAATTTTTGTCAAAACGTTGGTTAGCCTCTTGTTAATGTTATCTATAAGTTTCAAAAGTTTTGCTTATATATTGTAGATTTTAGAAAGTTTTTAACCAGATTGTTCAAAATATGGCACGACAAAATAATAAGACCAGTTCTGAAATTATTGAGAAAATTAGGTTTGAAATCTATATATTGTTCATTTTTCGAAAAATTACATAAGAATACATTAATACTTTGTCGCATGCCCATTGTTCCTCAGAACTTCGCGCATTCGTTGAGGCATGGACTCTACCAGGTTTCGGCATGTTTCGCCTGGTATTGAGTACCATGCCTCTTGGATTTCGTGCCATAATTCCTCTTTCTTTTTAAAACCTGTGGCAGAAAGCTTTGATTTGACTATCTGCCACAGGTTTTCTATTGGGTTGAGGTCGGGCGACTGCGCAGGCCAATTCATGACGACAACCTTCTGATCCGAAAGCCACTTTCGAGTTAGCCTCGAAGTGTGCTTCGGATCGTTGTCATGCATGAATTGCCATCGCAATGGCAGTTCCCATTCCGCATGCGGCAACATCACGGTCTGAAGAATGTCCACGTACCGGTGTTGGTCCATTATATCCTTTATCCAAAAGATTGGACCAACCCCGTGCCACGAGAAACATCCCCAGACCATGATGTTGCCACCACCATGCTTCAATGTTTTCACGGTGTACTGTGGCCGGAACGCAGTATTGGTTGGACGGCGAACCCACCGTTTGCCGTCCGAACCAACCAAATTAAACTTGGACTCGTCCGACCACAGTACATTGCGCCACTTTGCTGCGTTATCGCCCGCCCAATCATAATGCTCTTTCGCGAACCTGAGGCGGGCTTGTACATGGCATGCTCGCAGCAACGGAACTTTCCGGGGGCAGCGGCCAACCAGATCGTTCTCAAACAGCCGGCGCTGAACTGTCCGGCTGCTCACTGCCAAATTCAGCTCGTCCCTGATGGACCTTGCTGATTTAAAAGGCTCTGCCTTACATGCACGCACCATGAGTGCGTCATCGCGGGCCGTTGTTTTGCGGGGACGGCCCGACGAAACTTTTACACCACTCGAGTGCAGCGCGTTGAAAACGAAAGTTTTCGAACGCCCGAGCAGTTGCGCAATTTCTCGCTGGGACTTGCCCATCGCCGAAAAATGCTTCACGAGCTCACGGTGCTCCGTTGTAGCGTGAGTTTTACGACCCATCTCAAACGGTATTGCAAGCAGAAACGTGTGTTTGTAGCGCGAGCGAGAGTAACGTGTGCAGAGTGTCGCTGTGTCACTTCAGAAAGAATACGAGCGAACTAGACTGTAGCGTGAGCGAGAAGGTTATTCAGCGCGCTGCTCGTGCGGCACTCAAACGAGGTTGAATGACGACAGTCACTCAACCGTTTATCAACCGCGATTCAGCCTCGAGCGGTACTCATTTTTATATGGGATATCGCCAAAAGGCCAATAGCAACGAGAGCAAATGTGCGAGAGAGAGAGAATAAATGCGTAGAAATGAGAGCATTGCGTACGTGTTGTCGGTTCGGAGGCATGATTTGTTCTGAGCGCAAAACATGATGAAAAATGCTTTTATACTGCCCAAATCGCTGCCACTCGCACAACTGCTTGCCACTATTTTCTCGCAAAAACGAATAGAATTCATAGCAAAAAGCAAAATCACGGGTGGCAGCTAACTTGTGAATGTTTTAGAAGCAAAAAAGTGGCATATGAAAGGTTATTCTGACAACAGATTGGAGCATTAACTTACAGTAAATTTTTGTTGAACTTTGCGAAACTTTTTATAAAGTTTTTAATATAAAAACATAAGTGGTCCTATCATTTTGTCGTCCAAAAAAATGACTTTTTTTACTTGTTTTTTAAATAACTTTTAAAGTATTTGAGATATCGAAGAAAACTAAACGGCACCTTAAAGCTGATAACTTCGACATGTTTTAACACAATTTTTGTAAAATTTTATGAACTTTAGGTAACAAAATATATCACTTTAATGATGAAGCGATAGGTGGTGAACTTCAACTGACGTATGCCGCAGATCTATCAAGAAACGCTGTAATCTAGTGTCGCATCAAGAAACTCTGGGGTGAGGTCAGCATCTGTCGCAATCCAATGCCTAAGCTTATCAGACTCTAATACGCCATCGTAAGGAATTTGAGTGTGTTGAAAACCATCGACATCTTTTATGACATAACGGTCGTTTGGAAGCCGCTTGTGAATCACGTAAGGACCTTTAAATTTGGCAATAAATTTCTTGTTAGTATTTGGTGTATTGTCAATGTTTCGAATCACAACAAGATCTCCTTCCGCAAATTCTAATGCCGGGCTGTGTCTTTTGTTGAACTGGATCAGATTTATTTCTTGTGTTTTTTGGATATTTTTAGAAGCCTCAGTACGAAACGTTGCCAAATCTCTATCATGTTTGTTTTTATTCTCCAAATACTCTTTAAACTCATCGATCACGGTTCCACGTTGTTCAACCCCGAACAGCAAAACCGAAGGTGCAAAACAAAAACGCAACTCGATCGCTTGCTTGGTTTCTTACTTTCCTTTTTTTTATTCATACATTTTGATTTATGTCCCGTAGTTGACAGCTACACTCGAGTCAGTGTTTAAACCCCGTGGTTGAGAGCTACAATCCAAAAAGTGTTTACACCTCGCGGTTCAAAGGCGTCAACAAACGTGAATAATATTACGATCACCTAGAAATACTTTGAATTCATGAGATGAAAAACAAGTTGCGCGATCACTAACTATTCGTTTAGGACGACTGTAATAAGTGAAGTATTGACTCAACACAGAACAAACTTCTCGAGTGCTGGGGGAATTAGTGGGGTATAGTTTGGTAAATTTAGTAAAAGCGTCAATCACTACCAAAATGTACCTTTTCTTAGATCTTATGGATGGTAATGGACCAAAATGGTCAATATGAAGGGTGTCGAAAGGCAAGGGATTTTTGGGAATGTTATGCAAGTTACGTTTGTTTTTTCTAGCCGGAGCGGAGAAAACTATACATTTTAGGCAGTTCCGAATGAAGTTTTGTACGTGAGTTTTCATGCCAGGGAACCAATAGTGTTTAGCGATTTCTGAACAGCATTTGTCAACACCTAAATGGCCAATGCTTTCGTGAGTATTACGAGTAACGTTTCTTATCAGTTCTCGAGGAACCATCAATTGCAACTTACTTCCAGGAGATTCACGATATACAACACCATCGCATAATTTATAGCCTGTTATTGATTTAGTCTCCAACTCCGTTTTAAGTTTAATTAAAGCAGGATCGCGACACTGGGCAATTTGTAGCTGCATTTCCAGGTCGAGATCATCGATAACACCTACCATTTGGGCACGGCTAAGTGCATCGGCGTGTCCCATAGCTGTTCCAGGACGATACTGCATTGTATATTCGTAATTTTCTAAAAATAGAGACCACCTAGCGATTTTAGCCGAGCTATTTCTATTTTTTAACGTTTCCACGAGGGAATTGCAATCGGTCACAATCTTCAAGGGTATACCATGTACATATGAATGAAAACGTTTAAGTGCATATATCACTGATAACGTTTCTAACTCATAGCTATGGAGATTAGACTCACTAGCCGAAGCTGTTTTGGAAAAATATGCCACTGGATGGAATCTACCATCGTCTTGCTTTTGGAGTAACACTGAGCCAAATCCAATCGTGCTGGCATCGCAATGTAGTTCTGTGTCTCGCAAAGGGTCATAAATTGCTAACACTGGTGCATTAATTAATTTTGTTTTTAGTGCGTTAAACGCATTCACACATTTTTCGTCAAATTTAAAAGGAACTTTTTCTTTAAGTAAATTGCTCAAGGGTTTAGCAATGGTCGAGAATGACGGGACAAATCTTCTAAAATAGGAAAAGAGACCCAGACAACGTTGAACCTCTTTTGAGGTTTTAGGTACCGGGTAATTTTTAATTGCTTTTACGTGGTAGTCACTTGGTTGGATTCCTTTAGAATTAACGAAGTAGCCAAGGTAGTCCAAACTACCACACGCAAACTTGCATTTATCCATACGCAATTCTATCCCATTCTTTCTGAGTGTTTTTAAAACAGCACCCAGAGTTTCTAAATGATCTTGAAAAGAAGTCGATGCTATTATTATGTCGTCAAGATAAACAACTAGTTTTGCACCATCAATAAATTCTCTTAGTATATTATTAATGAATCTTTGAAATCCTGATGGAGCATTTTTCAGACCAAATGGCATTTTTAAGTATTCATACTGCCCATCTGGTGTTACGCATGCAGTGTACTTGATGGAGTCTTCATGCATCTTAATTTGATGAAATCCACTTTTCAGATCTAAGAGAGTGAAACACTTCTTACCACTAAGGTGTTCGAGGCAAGTATCTATGAGAGGTATAGGATAGTTATCACGAATAGTTTTTCTATTCAACGGACGGTAATCAACGCACAGCCGCACCTCCCCATTCTTTTTCCGCACCAACACAATAGCGGATGCGTATGGTGAATTACTGGGTCGAATGATTTTCTTTTCTAATAGATTTTGAACAATTTCGCGGACCTGATTCCGTTCCGCAAAAGACAACCGCCTCGGTTTACAGAATATTGGAGTATCATTTGTAACACTTATTTGCATGCAATGTTGTGACTCTACAATTGGCTCATTTAAAGGTTGAAGATAGTTACTTTGTATACAAGAAGTTATAAGACGTGTCTGATCATCACTTAAATCTTTTCCTGTATCTAATTGATTTACTTCCGTGTCAAGATCTATGGCACATAGCTCGGAAAAAGTCGTTGAAATATTGCCAGATTCTGAATTAGTATTTATGATGGGTATGTTTTCCCGACAACTGTCACGTGGTTCATCGTTATTATTGTAATTGGACTGCGCACAAATATCTGCCTCACACTTTGAATCGATTTTAAGAATTCCTAATGAATTAAGACGCTTTGTCACGTGTGTTGATAGAGTACATTTATTTCTTTTAAGTAAGTTCATCATATTTTTTCTAGAATAGCGATAACAAATGTATTGTAAATGAATGTTCATTTTTTTCAATAAGTCCCTTCCAGCAATCATTGGCCAGGCCATATGATGCTTGGGTAATACAATAAATGAATGGGAAACGCTAGTGTTCCTGAAACTGATTTTACCATCCACATGGCCCAATGATACAAGCGGCTGGTTTCCTAGCCCACGGAATCCAGAAACACGAGGAATAGATTTCATAAATGGGACAAGTTGCTCGTTGAGAAAACTTTTAGGGCTGCCAGAATCAAATAAACAATGTACACGTGACTGCGTTTTGCTTAATTCATTATTGTTCGTTAATGCGACACTTACCTCCTGAATTGGATGTATCCTATCTACTGTATCGGCCGGATAATTTCCGTAATCGTCACGATCATTGTTTTCCTCTACGACAGCCGCTGACAGCATACGATGACAATCATTGCTCATGGATTGAGACAACCGTGATTGCGGGTTTCCTCCAAATGTGATGTTTTCAGTTAGATGTTGAAACTGGTTGGGCTGCTCATACGGACTAAAAACAGCAGCGGGCATCCTCTTCATTGCTTTGGGGCAATCTTGCTTCTTGTGATCAGGGTTTCCGCACAGGAAACATACTTGTGCTGGCTGACGTGGTTTTCGGCACTGGTTGGAATAGTGGCCGAAACTCGAACAGTTGTAGCAACGCACAACTTCTTCGCGTTTGTTGGGTAGTTGCGGGCTAGCGTTTGCTGCTGATGCCGATTCATAGCGACTGATAGGAAGTGAGCGACGGATGGGAGACGGGGGCTGGCGCATTTGATAGTGCATTTCACACCGCTTGACATGATCGATAAGATCATATATGTCTGTATACTCCTTCGCCACTAAGTTTTCGTACATTCTGTCGCGCGATAATCCCCGGATGATGTACGTTATAATCGCCTCTTCGCCTACATTACCCGTTTTACCGAGGGCGTGCACTCGAAAGATATACGCGGCATAGGACTCATCATTCCGCTTGGAAACATGCAGCAGTTGCTTGTGAATAGCAGCTTCGTTTTGTTTGACTGGGAAAGCTTTTCCCATTCCATCAGCAAATTCCTGGATGGATGTGATGGAATGCCGGAATCCACTATGCCATTCCTTAGCAGCACCAGTAAGTTGACTGCTTGCGTACATCAACGTTGTTTGATCATCCCAGCCATATATTTCGGCGCAGTGTTGAACGGTTTTCATCCAATGATTGAAATTGGTACCCTCATGGAAGATTGGTACAATTTGCTTTACTTCTTCCGGATGCAACAGCCTAACCGTATGAGTCGCGCGTTCACGGGTCTGACTCTCCAGCGCTGCTATTTTGTTTCGTAGTTCCAGAATTTCACAACGTTGTTTCAAGAGGGCGATCTCTGCTGCAGCCTCTTCGCTGGAATTCGGCATCTTCTTGAACGCGTGAACGCTTTCACCATTTTCATTGTTTCCACTACACGTGCCTTCGTGGGGATCACGGAGTAGAACACCATTTTGTTCCGAACTTCCATTTAGTTCCGGATACGTTTCCCTAAAGAGGGATCGGATTTGCGTCATCGTTGCCGTGCTTGGCACGGTTACTTTAGCCGAGTCGAGGGCGCACAACATCTGGTCCTTGGTCACTCTTTTGTCGTTTTCGGACATTTTCGGGTCACTATCCCACTTCTGAGATGTAATTAATCTAGCAAAAACAGTGGATACTTCGGATTTTGCTTTTCGATCTCTTTCTTCCCTTTTTGTTTATATTTATTTTTTCTGCCTATGACAAATAGCAACTGTCAACTCTCTTGTGGTGAATATGCCTGTCATTCGGTTACCCAAGGTATACACAAGTTTAACATAAGAGCATCTTCGAAAAGTTTACAAAAGGAAAATGTTTCTATTCAGCCTTATAACATAGATCACGAAAAAAACAGATCGATGTATTCATTTCTGTTACTATTTTTGCTTTTACAAACATCAGACAATCTCTGTCTGATGTAAGATCACTATATTCTTCAATATAATGCCAGCAAATTAGTACCACTAGTTGCAGTAATCTCTCACAGACAGAACAAGAAAGGATGGATTGAAATACGTATTAAATTACATTGCAAAAACTTATTTCAGAACATCCTTACTTATGTTTAGGATCTCGAACAATCAACAGCACTGTAAATCATAAATATTGTTAACCTCCAACCTTTGTCCGGCATTTATCTTTAGAAGGATATTTGAGCCCTCAAATGAATTTTTAAAACTAGAAATTAAAATGGAACAGACTTTTTCTCAATTTACATCCTGATGGAATTTTGGGTAAAAATAATGGCATTGTGGCTGCTTTTACTAATCATATTCAGAACCAAACACCTCAATTACCTTACGATGCTTTTCGAAAGATCGTAATGGTTGTGAGAATTGGATTCATGAACTTGAAAAGTATTCTGACTTTATGTATTTTCACTTCAATGGAGAAGGGTGGTAGGTGGGGATTGCGAAATATTTCCTTTTGAGATATGTTTGTGTCTCGAAATATTGCCATAGTCCCAAAAGGGGAAGCAAATGAGACTGGGCACTGTTGGCTAAAATAAAAATCTGATTAAGTCAGTAACTTCTTAAAAAAATATAACTTCGGGTTGGGGGTGGTCTGATAGAGATTTAATTTTTGTCTTGTGCAGAAACGGGGCACCCGGTACCCGAGGCCCCTGCAACCACCAGGTCATTGGTAATCAGGAAGCCCCTTAACAATGCTTGGACATGATCGGGGGGAGCCCCCCCCCACGTCACGTCCAAAGGCTTTCTTTTTTCGAGGCCCCTTAAACTGCGAGGCCCTCGTTTATTTCGACCCGGGGGGATGGAGAGCGTTGGCGGGATTTCCCTTTTCCTTTACAGATATTTATGGTCGTAGGAATACCGATTTTCATCAATCAAAAACTTTTAACTGACTTATCAGTAAAACATACAAAAGCCCAGCATATCGTTAGTATCTTTAATTGACCACATCAATCAATTTTAAACGTGTGATTTTGAGTTGGAAAAGCGTCAATGCTATCCAATATATAGATACTGACTGAAAAAAATTGTTCCACGTGCAATATGCGAATTTAGCTGTAAACATCGTAAGAACGTAAGACTTATGAACTTAAGACGTTAGTTATATCAACCGTTCAGTGCCAGTGGGTGGGGGTTTGGGTGGTTGGTGGTTGTGGTTGCCGAGAGCTGGATGCTATTTTTTTTTTAGCAGAGGGGACCCAATATTTTCTATCCAATACATCTACTAGCTTCTACTACTATGTATAGAGGGGCCTCTTAAAGCATCTGGTTCTTCCATAGGATACGTGTACCCACGCACAGATAATTGGAGAGACATGGTTAAATAGCAAGATGAAGAAATATTTTAACCGTTATTGATTCAACATTATATTCTAAAAGATTGAAATATTTAAATTTTTACTAAAATAAATACTAAAGATTTTAAACAAATTTGCTATTAAGAACGAATTTTAAAACAATTATAACGGATGCACAAGTGCCCGCGTGTTACAGTGTTACAAATTTGATAAATAATTGAGTTATTTTCTAATAAAATGTTCAACTATACAAATAGCCTGATGGAAGAGGCAGTGTCGACGCCGGAGTTTGAGTCCCATCCGGAAACTTCCAGCATGGCTTGTAGAGCCACAAAAGAAGAAGGAGATAAGATAAGGTATAGATATGTACAGATATGTTATACAGATCACACTTTAAATACTAAATTACTTAAATTACAGATATTTTATACAGTTACTAACTAATTTAAAACTTAAATTAAACTTTAAATAAAACTAATTAACAATTGGCAAAAACAAATAAAAATAATAGTTATGTAAAACACCTTTGCTATAGGTAGTAAATAACTAGGTAATAATTTTTTTAGTTTTTTTGGCGTATCTTCTTTGGTCTGGAGCTTTTCTTTTTGAGTGAGATCTTTGGGCTTCGATATGCTTCATGTTCAAATATTTTATCCTCATTAAAATTCTTTGTTTAGCAAAAGTTTTAATTATATCGTTAGGCAAATCTGTAAACTGGTTTTGCAAATGATTAGCCAGGCTTTCCACAATGCGTACGGTCTGTTTAAGTTTTCCGCCTTTGTGCAAATTTTTAAAAATCTGTTCCATTTTTAAACCTACTCTAAGGAATTCATCAGATGGTTTGTATAACCCGCCAGCAGATACATGATCCACAAAAGATTGTGGTTGCGAATAAGTATGATCTTCTTTGGCATTGCATGTATAATCTCCTAACTAAATTTTCGCGCAATGTATCCGATTATGTATTCCAATCCAGTAGCTTCCCACACTCGAACGAGTGCAGACGTGTTTATCGAGAGCTAATCTGAAGATCGAGAGAATAAAACAAATAGTGACAACCCAGTATCTATCTCTTTCTGACACCCGTGATGGGTCGTATGAAACGGATAACAGGTAAAAGACGCGCCACGCTGTCTCTTACTGCGTTTCAAAACTCGGAAGATGGAAGCTGTACCTCCAAGTCCAAAAGACAACCGGAACAACAAAATCGGTTTGATTTGCTACAATCGATTGAGGATGAGGAAATCGTCAATACAACGCGAGTTC
>LULA01015615.1:0-30155 GCA_002091835.1 Anopheles maculatus | reverse complement strand
CGGATTTTTGTCCAAACATACAAGATGTAGCACTATTGACAGGTATACAGGTAAGATGCACATTTATTTCTAACAAATGGCATAATGTACAGTTTACTTAAGTTTCTTGCTGTTTGTAGATAAACGAGGACAACATGGCATCATACGTCATGTGCCTTGAATGCACAATCCAACTGCAAAACTCTATCACCTTCCGGAACAGCTGTTTGAGCAATGACTACCATTTTCAAGAGCTATACGCTGCGCTGAAGGCGAGTGTGAAGGAATCCTACGCTTCAACTAAAGAACCCATCGATTTACTATCGTATGACTCGATGCATTTTGACTTACACTCACTGGAAAATAGTTTCGACAGGCCAGATTGCAGTCAGCAAAGCAATGGCGAGAATTCTTATAAGGCTACACTCCTCCAAGACGAAAAGGAATCATGGGATACAGACCACACCGAAACAGACGTCTTCTCGTACTCTGCCAATTATATCCAACCGGGAGAAATTTTATTTACAGAGCCTAAAGAGCATCCACGGCGCATTGATTGGAACAGCAGCCTCAATCCAGCGGCTCCAGCATCAGTTGATTGGGTGTATGAACCTGGAAAGCGAAAATTTCACCTTTGTGTGAACGCGGAAAGCGAAAATATCACCTATGTGACATATGCGGCAGAATGGTCAAATATTTGGCAGGTCATGTTGTAGTGCATAAAGATGAAAGTAATTACAGCTGCTCGGAATGCGATATGAAGACGAAGCTAAGACATACTCTAATGAAACACATAAGACAAGTGCACATGAAAGTTCCTGAAAAAACATGTGATATATGCGGGAAAAGTTTCATCCACCACAAAACGTACCGTTATCACATGGTATGTAGCACGACACTTTGGGTAGGGCCGTTTTGGGTATGTGATTAATAATCTGATTTTGCTTGTAGCTCACGCATGAAGGAAAAACCTTCGAATGCCCGGATTGTTTGAAAACCTTCAGTAATTCCATTTACTTGAGGGATCACATTAACAGGCTACATAATGCTGGAAGACAAGTTAAAAAAAGACAACCAGGAGAGCGAGTTGAAAGGCAAGTGAACACATTTTTTGTTTTGAAAATGGCATATTGATAATATTTGTGCATCATTTCAGAAAACGGAAAAGATCCCGATTCTGTGTGCTGGATAATGCAAAGAATGCTAAATAAGAATTGCTCTATGCGGAAACCTCTGTGGAGCAAAACTGCTCTAGCAGTACTGACCCATGACAAAATGTGAAGTGGTCGTCCAAATACTGCATCAGTCGAGGAATATTATCGACGGGATGGGAAAAAATATAATGTCATAAAGATTCGTCAACAACCAAGAGAGATACAACAAGAACAGAGAAATACAAACGTGTGTTGTGACATGATACAAAATACTGGGAAATGAAATTGTCTTTACGATAAAATGCTTGCTTTGGGGAGGTCATGCGACCGATCGTCCAGATGTAAAGCATAAAAGAAAATTGCAGTACATTTGCATTAAACAATGATATTGTACGCAAATAAAACCTTCTTCGGCAGAATGTTTCAAATGTTTGTATAAGATTATGAGTACCCAATCTTCTCATTGATATGTAAGTTATACGTTGGCTCTAATTCCGAATCGTTCATACTCAATCACGTTTGCATCGTCGAATGTATACAATCTGTGTTGCACGTGCTGTGTTTGAACGTGTGCGTGAAACACAACTTCGATGAAGGAAATTTGACATTTGCTTCAGGGGCGCTATGTTGTTTAACAACAATCATTGTTCATCCTTTGGTGGCGTATACTTCGCAAAAAAATGATCAATATCTGTCGGTTCTGCTTGGACCAGGACGACAAATACTTAATTCCTCTGAAAAGTTTATCAGAATTTGCAGTTACCATGCAGGATTTGGGGTTATGTACCGGGATTCAGGTAAGACACTCCTGTCTTCAAACAACAAGCGAAAGTCCACATCACCAAGCAACATCTCTATTTGGCTTTTCAGATAAACGAGGAAGACGTACCATCCTATGCCGTGTGCCTGGAGTGTACGAACCAATTGAAAATCGCTTCGAGCTTCCGGAACACTTGCTTAAGCAATGATGCTCTTTTTCACGAACTATGCGCTATGCTAGTTGCTAGCGCAGAAACTACACGCGATGAGACGGTCGAATACTTGGAGAGCGAATTTGTAGAAGACCACACGATGTGTTCCGACGAATTCAAAGATGAACTTGTCGAATGTCGTTCCAGCAAAACTGATTGTAGTAGAAACGATTTACAAGCGACCTTCTACGAGGAAGAGTACATACAGGAGTATCTGGAAGACAAAAGCACCAGCAGTACCGAAGAGATCGTAAACGATGATAACTTTACGTACTCTGCCAACTACATATTACCCGGTGAAACATTCTCCGACGATGACGAACTGGGACCCGATAATGTTTACAATAATACCACCTCACACTTCATTAAACGCAAAGGTGATATTCCACTGCCAGTTGTAATGTGCAACGAAACTAAAAATCCGATACACATTGACGATGGCTGGTTTGAAAACGATCGCCCGCTTGGGCAACGAAAATCGCATCTTTGCGATAAGTGTGGCTTAATGACTAAACATATCAAAGCTCATCTGATCAACCATCGACTGGATTGTGCCGAAGCTTGTCCCCACTGTCCAAAAAAATTTAAACAAAAAACCAACTTA
The DNA here is from genome assembly GCA_002091835.1 of Anopheles maculatus. NCBI lineage: Eukaryota > Metazoa > Arthropoda > Insecta > Diptera > Culicidae > Anopheles > Anopheles maculatus. Next base: position 27,447 of record LULA01015615.1, on the reverse strand, counting down.
GCATCTCACATCAAAACTGTACACATGAAAATGATTGGGAAAACGTGTGCCATTTGCGGCAAGGGCTTCATTCACCATAAAACGTACCGATATCATATGGTAAGTTAAGCTTGTCCCCACTGTCCAAAAAAATTTAAACAAAAAACCAACTTAGCATCTCACATCAAAACTGTACACATGAAAATGATTGGAAAAACGTGTGCCATTTGCGGCAAGGGCTTCATTCACCATAAAACGTACCGATATCATATGGTAAGTTAGGACGGTATTATGCAGCGGTTTGTGCAGTAAAATTCAAACACCTTTTTCTTTCAGCTTACTCATCAAAGTGAAGGAAAACGCTTCGAATGTAAGCCATGTTCAAAAACGTTTGTAAACGAAATTTATTTAAGAGACCATTTTAATAGACTGCATAGTCTTGCCCGAAATGAATTGTGTGGAAGGAAACGGCAGCTTGATTTAAATTAGGTTAAAAATAAATAACTAAATAAAAAATAAATAATTTTATGTAATACTTATATCAGAACGAAATACCTTCATGAACATTTATCCTGATACCTATCCCTATAGGGGGACGAACATCGTTGCATGATTGTGTAATTCAGCATTCCCTGTACTTTGCAGCTTCACAGCTAGGTAGCTCTAGATTCGAAGAGAGATTTTTTGTTGAACAATTATGTAGATTTCATACATTTATTGGTCGAACACGCTTGATTGATGTGCTAGCTCAGGCTCATATTCATTATAGTCTGCGTGTGGATGTTAAAAGAATTCAACATTGAAACAAGCATCAGTTTACTGTAAATATACTTAGTATCAATTAATCCCTTTGGTAATTCCTAGACTATAGGTAGTGTGGATTAGTTCACTAACTTCCTTATTTTTATTTAAATTATTATTGCAATTCTAGTTATTTTTAATAGCCACCCTGTGGTGGTCTGTTGCTGCGTTGTTGTGTTTGAACATTTTTGACACTTGCTCCAGCGTTGTTGTTTATCAAAACACTTCCCTGGCGGCACAAAAACCTTAAAAGTATACCGATTAGGGTTGTTACAAGTTGTACGTATAGGTGTACGAACAAGAAGATCTATTCGTACAATTCGGCTGTCAAAATCCGAACCCAAGGTTGTTATCCTTCAAGGTTTTTATAATATGTTTTTCTTTCTAAAATTATTTAATTCAAGCGATTTAGTGAATGTATATTATTCAGGCATTTACGTTGAGTTTGTGTACAAATTGCCGGTCACCATCCTTTCATAGAAGAGGCTTTATAGCCATAGTTCGTTCGCAAAGAGATACCAACACAATCGATAGCAGTTCGGATGTAAGTAACACAAAATACAAATCTATCAATACGTTTTAACGCGACGTTACCTCCATCACGCACTTGGTTTTCATTAGCACTCATATACCATGTTTCTAGCACACGATTCTAGATCACAAATCGTCACGATTGCGTTTACCTAGTCGCCTATCACCGTTCACCATTATCTATCACTGCTTTATCTTTCTTGTCAAATTTTTATTACAAAACTTGCTGTTCCAAACGAATTACGTACATCGGGTAGGGTGGCTTATCTTTTTTTCTGCTCTACTTCAGGCTGCCATGAATCATTGATCAAGCCAATCGATTTGGCCGGTGGTGCTGCGGCTGCTTTCGGTTTGTCGAGACTTTTGCGCTTGATTCTAGCGTACGGTCCCACGGCCGGGTCGGTGATAAAATCGTACAGTACACGCACCCAGGAGGTGTGCTGCGGCATCGTTTCATAGTACTCGGGTGCGATCTTCTTCAGCTCCGGCAAACGGCTGCCCGGGATGGCCGGAAAGTCATGATGTTCGTTATGATAGCCGACGTTAAACGTGATCCAGTTCAGCGGCCCGTAGTATGAATACGTTTCAAACCCTGCGGCATCGTTTCATAGTACTCGGGTGCGATCTTCTTCAGCTCCGGCAAACGGCTGCCCGGGATGGCCGGAAAGTCATGATGTTCGTTATGATAGCCGACGTTAAACGTGATCCAGTTCAGCGGCCCGTAGTATGAATACGTTTCAAACCCTTTCGCAAACATGTAGTGCTCCGCAATAAAGTGTCCGGCCACTGGATGCAGCCCCATTGCTAGAACCGACCCAATCAGCAGGTAAGCCATCATGCGCCATCCGAATATGAGCACTACGAGCGCGTTGAAAGTTAGCTGCACGGCAGTATTGATCAGTTCCAGTCTCGTCACGGGCAAAGGATTTACAAACAGTGGCCGAATTCCGTAAAAGAACGGCTGCAAGCACACCCAGATAAATTTACCGAACGTTGTGCAGAAAAGTTTCGCCTCGAGCAGTGTGGGCACGTCCGGGTCCAGATCATCGTCTGCCAGATGGCGATGGTGAAGGTTGTGGTACTTTTTAAACGAAACCGACCTCGGCACACCGATCGGTAGATTGCACCACATACCGAAGTAGCGGTTGGCAAGCGGACGTGCATACCCGAACGCCATATTGTGCGATATTTCGTGGTTGGCCAGCATTAGCGAGTGATTGATAACGCCACCGAAGCAGTAAGCCACCAGCACGATCATGCCCCACGATTGGTTCTGCATCACGTACAGCATCACAATCTGCGTAAGCACCATGGCAGACACGATGTACTTAAACCGTGGATCCGGTCCGAACAACTTTTTTATCTGCGGATACTTTTTAACCATTTCCTGTCGTCGCCAGGTGTACGGTTGGTCATCGTACACCCACTCGAAATCCGTCCGGGACACACGTTGTCCCATTTTCAGTTAGTTTCCGTCCGCAAACGCTATACGCTCACTTACTGGTGAATAGATCTAGTTGCGATTTCGAGTGCTAATCCGGGCTGCCTTTGTTCGCATCACCTGGTGTACTCGGAACGTTTGCCCAGCTCACACTGCATCGATAATTGGCAGAAGGACTGCGGGAACGTATCCATTGATTCGGAGAACCAAGCTTTCCCGGGAGGGTGATAACATTATTTGCCGTTTGGTTTGCTTATCTCGAACACGCGTATGTATGTGTGTGTTCGATAAAAAAGACGGTGCTAGCCGGCCATCAATTGTATCATGTTTGATATGTTATCGAACAACTGGAGCTGAGCAAAGATACGGATTAGCTGTGGGTCAGAGGTCTAGTGAGGTGGAATGGAGTGAGTTTTACAAGCAACAGGGTTGTCGGGAAGGCAGGTGATTTTACTATCGCACGGAAATGGTTCATTTTTTTGTATTTTATGCAACCAATATAACCAACTCATACAATCAATATATTGTCGGTAGGGCTAAGGAGGATTCATGCTTTAATTCAAGAAGCGTGCAAAAGTGATGATTTCTTTTTCTAAATTATCATTACAAATTTAATCTTTCTCTCTCTCTCCCACCCTTCTTCTTGGCTCAACGACCAGCTAGATTCTGTCGGTCTTGTAATGTGTTACGAGACCAATTTGTACCCGGATAATCAGTCCTTGCTACGGATGAACGATCCGGAAAGGGATTCGAGAATTGGTGTGATAAGCCGGCACCGGAGAACATTCCCACTATCCATACTTTCCATGAGTACATTATGTAGACATTCCAGTAGTTGTTTAAGAATGTGTTCAAGATTGATTAATAATCCAACCGTACTGTTTTAGATTTGGCCATAGTGGCCCAAGAAAAAGCTTAAAATCTCACTCATAGTCCATGCTGGGCCCCTCCGACTCCTCTTCGTTTTCAACCATCGCCTTCGAGTGCTGCTTTCTGATGTGCATGTTGAGAAGCGATTTGTAGCGGTACGTTTTTTCACAAAGCCCACATTCAAACACTATCCCGCTGTGGGTCGTTTCGTGAATTTTTCTAGCATAGCCACTTTTAAACCGCTTAGGACATTTACTGCATTGGAACGGTTGGTCGGTGGAGTGAACACGCATGTGAATCACCAGCGCTCGTCTGCAATAGCACAAAAATCAGAGACACACCATGGACCGGAAATGTGTCAGATCCGGCTCGAGTTCGACTTACTTTAGTTTAAACGTTTTACCACAAATACCACATACTATGCTCCTTACATCCGAATGAGTTCGCCGCGTGTGATCAACCAAGCTCGATCGGTGATTAAATAATCGCGCGCACACCGCGCATTGATATTGATCCCCAATACCATGCTGACAAAGCTGAAAGTATATGCAATATTGAGTACGATTCACTGCAAACATGGGTCCACTTAAGCACATCACACTTACCATATGTGATACGTAGGAATTATTGTTGGTAAAACCTTTGCCGCACAGTTTGCACGTTTTGCATATGAGTTTCAGATGCACAGCATGTATATGTTTCACTAGATTTCCTTTACAGGTCATTGCTATCGGACAGTGTGGACAAACGTGTTTCTTTTCTTTTTTATGAAGTTGGATGTGGAATGGAAGGTTTGTTACCAATTTACCGCACTGGCTGCACAGATGTTGAGGAGCGTATGACTCTCTGGTTCGTTTTGTGTTAATTACGTACACCTGCGGTTCTTCGACGTCGGAGGGGCTGGCGGGTGGAGCTCTACCATAGGCTTGAAATATTTCTTTCACTGTCGTATTGTACGCTCTCGGAGTCTGAAAATGGCACTCTTGCTCCTCATTGTCGGAGGAAGAATATTCGCCGATATCGATGTAGTTAGCAGAGTAGTTATCTGCTTCGTTGTTGCATGTCTTCTGGTATTTGATGTTACCACCATCATCATCATCATCGTGATCATCGTCATCATCAATCACAATAGCATCATTGCCATCATCGCCGAAATCGTCCTGATAGTTAACATCAAAATGTAAATCTAACGGATCACTTGCAAGATTCGCCGCCGAAGGTTCAGCTGTTACGCTTTGGGGAACGCTTTGAGCACTGGCGATTAGCATGTCGAGCAGTTCATGAAATTGTGCATCATTGTTCAAACAAGATTGGCGAAAGTTGGCGCAGCTTTTCAATTTTTCTGCACATCCCGAGCACATCGCATACAACATACATTCCTTCGCGTTTATCTGCAAAATTAAGACACGAATCGGTAGACGAATGTTGTCAGTACGGTACGGTCGAAACCAAATGTGCTGATATGCTTACCTTTAAACCGGTGAATCGCCCTACATCTTCGAGTGTAAGCGAGGTATTCAGTGTTCTTGTAAGAGGACGGAGCGAATTTTCGTCCTGGCACAGACAAACTCGACAAATATTGTGTACTTCCTGCGGTCCCATCCTTAGGCCATACCGTGAGAAAACCCACTGGGCCAAATTGTACGAATAAGCAAGCTGTCAAACAGATCAATTTTATGTAATACTTATATCAGAACGAAATACCTTCATGAACATTTATCCTGATACCTATCCCTATAGGGGGACGAACATCGTTGCATGATTGTGTAATTCAGCATTCCCTGTACTTTGCAGCTTCACAGCTATGTAGCTCTAGATTCGATCCAATGCAAAGCAGTTATGATGCTAAAAGAGAGATTTTTTGTTGAACAATTATGTAGATTTCATACATTTATTGGTCGAACACGCTTGATTGATGTGCTAGCTCAGGCTCATATTCATTATAGTCTGCGTGTGGATGTTAAAAGAATTCAACATTGAAACAAGCATCAGTTTACTGTAAATATACTTAGTATCAATTAATCCCTTTGGTAATTCCTAGACTATAGGTAGTGTGGATTAGTTCACTAACTTCCTTATTTTTATTTAAATTATTATTGCAATTCTAGTTATTTTTAATAGCCACCCTGTGGTGGTCTGTTGCTGCGTTGTTGTGTTTGAACATTTTTGACACTTGCTCCAGCGTTGTTGTTTATCAAAACACTTCCCTGGCGGCACAAAAACCTTAAAAGTATACCGATTAGGGTTGTTACAAGTTGTACGTATAGGTGTACGAACAAGAAGATCTATTCGTACAATTCGGCTGTCAAAATCCGAACCCAAGGTTGTTATCCTTCAAGGTTTTTATAATATGTTTTTCTTTCTAAAATTATTTAATTCAAGCGATTTAGTGAATGTATATTATTTATTTACATTTTGCATTTCAATTACTATACATGTCTATACATACAAACATTTTTTAGGCATTTTCGATTCCATTTTCACTCCGTCGATGTGTTCACCGATGATCGTAGTTGGCATGTTGTTGTGGCAAATTGTAATGCTCCATGTTCCGGTCCATGGTGTGTATTGGAGGAGTGTAGCCTTATATGAATTCTCGCCATTGCTTTGCTGACTGCAATTTGGCCTGTCGAAACTATTTTCCAGTGAGTGTAAGTCAAAATGCATCGAGTCATACGATAGTAAATCGATGGGTTCTTTAGTTGAAGCGTAGGATTCCTTCACACTCGCCTTCAGCGCAGCGTATAGCTCTTGAAAATGGTAGTCATTGCTCAAACAGCTGTTCCGGAAGGTGATAGAGTTTTGCAGTTGGATTGTGCATTCAAGGCACATGACGTATGATGCCATGTTGTCCTCGTTTATCTACAAACAGCAAGAAGCTTAAGTAAACTGTACATTATGCCATTTGTTAGAAATAGATGTGCATCTTACCTGTATACCTGTCAATAGTGCTACATCTTGTATGTTTGGACAAAAATCCGATATATCCACTAAAGAAATTAGAAAGTCTTCATCCTGGCACCAACAGAATCGACACACTTGCAATATTCCCTCCATTTCACACACCATCCCAAGAAGCAATGGGCGATTGTTGGTAAACAACAATTCTCGGAATAGCTGTCAAGTGCACCAGACGTTCAGCAAATTTGTCACGCCATTCGACAGTTGACAACTGATGAGTAATCACGCGTTTTCAAAGAAGCAGCTGGAAATTAAAATGCAAGTCAATAAATATGAACTGAAATGAAAAGGACTTTAAATGTTTCTTCTGGATAAAAATTGCAATAAAAGAAGACAGCATTTTTAGGTTGACATGACAGCAAGAAACATGGTTGACGAAAAAACTGCAGTAGAATTAATAATACCTAACTACTAATACAGAATACTAATAAATTTTTTTTTTGAGCCAATACGCATACATCTCATCAACAAATTCATACAAACCATAGGTATAAAAATTTAAAATATAAACATAACAGTAATCTCGACATGCGTTAAAACCAACTACTCCAAAGAATTTATTCAGGGTCAGTACTGCTAGAGCAGTTTTGCTCCACAGAGGTTTCCGCATAGAGCAATTCTTATTTAGCATTCTTTGCATTATCCAGCACACAGAATCGGGATCTTTTCCGTTTTCTGAAATGATGCACAAATATTATCAATATGCCATTTTCAAAACAAAAAATGTGGTCACTTGCCTTTCAACTCGCTCTCCTGGTTGTCTTTTTTTAACTTGTCTTCCAGCATTATGTAGCCTGTTAATGTGATCCCTCAAGTAAATGGAATTACTGAAGGTTTTCAAACAATCCGGGCATTCGAAGGTTTTTCCTTCATGCGTGAGCTACAAGCAAAATTAGATTATTAATCACATACCCAAAACGGCCCTACCCAAAGTGTCGTGCTACATACCATGTGATAACGGTACGTTTTGTGGTGGATGAAACTTTTCCCGCATATATCACATGTTTTTTCAGGAACTTTCATGTGCACTTGTCTTATGTGTTTCATTAGAGTATGTCTTAGCTTCGTCTTCATATCGCATTCCGAGCAGCTGTAATTACTTTCATCTTTATGCACTACAACATGACCTGCCAAATATTTGACCATTCTGCCGCATATGTCACATAGGTGATATTTTCGCTTTCCGCGTTCACGCATCCATTCAACTGATGCTGGAGCCTCTGGATTGAGGCTGCTGTCCCAATCAATGCGACGCGGATGCTCTTTAGGCTCTGTAAATAAAATTTCTCCCGGTTGGACATAATTGGCAGAGTACGAGAAGACGTCTGTTTCGGTGTGGTCTGTATCCCATGATTCCTTTTCGTATTGGAGGAGTGTAGCCTTATGTGAATTCTCGCCATTGCTTTGCTGACTGCAATTTGGCCTGTCGAAACTATTTTCCAGTGAGTGTAAGTCAAAATGCATCGAGTCATACGATAGTAAATCGATGGGTTCTTTAGTTGAAGCGTAGGATTCCTTCACACTCGCCTTCAGCGCAGCATATAGCTCTTGAAAATGGTAGTCATTGCTCAAACAACTGTTCCGGAAGGTGATAGAGTTTTGCAGTTGGATTGTGCATTCAAGGCACATGACGTATGATGCCATGTTGTCCTCGTTTATCTACAAAACCAACAGCAAGAAGCTTAAGTAAACTGTACATTATGCCATTTGTGAGAAATAGATGTGCATCTTACCTGTATACCTGTCAATAGTGCTACATCTTGTATGTTTGGACAAAAATCCGATATATCCACTAAAGAAATTAGAAAGTCTTCATCCTGGCACCAACAGAATCGACACACTTGCAATATTCCCTCCATTTCACACACCATCCCAAGAAGCAATGGGCGATTGTTGGTAAACAACAATTCTCGGAATAGCTGTCAAGTGCACCAGACGTTCAGCAAATTTGTCACGCCATTCGACAGTTGACAACTGATGAGTAATCACGCGTTTTCAAAGAAGCAGCTGGAAATTAAAATGCAAGTCAATAAATATGAACTGAAATGAAAAGGACTTTAAATGTTTCTTCTGGATAAAAATTGCAATAAAAGAAGACAGCATTTTTAGGTTGACATGACAGCAAGAAACATGGTTGACGAAAAAACTGCAGTAGAATTAATAATACCTAACTACTAATACAGAATACTAATAAAAAATTTTTTTGAGCCAATACGCATACATCTCATCAACAAATTCATACAAACCATAGGTATAAAATTTAAATATAAACATCACAGTAATCTCGACATGCGTTAAAACCAACTACTCCAAAGAATTTATTCAGGGTCAGTACTGCTAGAGCAGTTTTGCTCCACAGAGGTTTCCGCATAGATCAATTCTTATTTAGCATTCTTTGCATTATCCAGCACACAGAATCGGGATCTTTTCCGTTTTCTGAAATGATGCACAAATATTATCAATATGCCATTTTCAAAACAAAAAATGTGTTCACTTGCCTTTCAACTCGCTCTCCTGGTTGTCTTTTTTTAACTTGTCTTCCAGCATTATGTAGCCTGTTAATGTGATCCCTCAAGTAAATGGAATTACTGAAGGTTTTCAAACAATCCGGACATTCGAAGGTTTTTCCTTCATGCGTGAGCTACAAGCAAAATTAGATTATTAATCTTATACCCAAAACGTCCCTACCCAAAGTGTCGTCCTACATACCATGTGATAACGGTACGTTTTGTGGTGGATGAAACTTTTCCCGCATATATCACATGTTTTATTAGGAATTTTCATGTGCACTTGTTTTATGTGTTGTAATAGATTACTTTTTTGCTTCGCTTTCATATCGCATTGCGGGCAGCTGTAAGTGCTTTCTTCTTTATGAACTAGAACATGGCCTTGTAAATGTATGACCATTCTGCCACAAATGTCACAAAGGTGAAATTTTCGCTTTCCAGGTTCATACACCCATTCAACTGATGCTGGAGCCGCTGGATTGAGGCTGCTTTTCCAATCAATGCGCCGTGGATGCTCTTCAGGCTCTGTAAATAAAATTTCTCCCGGTTGGATATAATTGGCAGAGTACGAGAAGACGTCTGTTTCGGTGTGGTCTGTATCCCATGATTCCTTTTCGTCTTGGAGGAGTGTAGCCTTATAAGAATTCTCGCCATTGCTTTGCTGACTGCAATCTGGCCTGTCGAAACTATTTTCCAGTGAGTGTAAGTCAAAATGCATCGAGTCATCCGATAGTAAATCGATGGTTTCCATAGTTGAAGCGTAGGATTCCTTCACACTCGCCTTCAGCGCAGCGTATAGCTCTTGAAAATGGTAGTCATTGCTCAAACAGCTGTTCCGGAAGGTGATAGAGTTTTGCAGTTGGATTGTGCATTCAAGGCACATGACGTATGATGCCATGTTGTCCTCGTTTATCTACAAACAGCAAGAAGCTTAAGTAAACTGTACATTATGCCATTTGTTAGAAATAAATGTGCATCTTACCTGTATACCTGTCAATAGTGCTACATCTTGTATGTTTGGACAAAAATCCGATATATCCACTAAAGAAATTAGAAAGTCTTCATCCTGGCACAAACAAAATCGACAAACTTGTAATTTTCCCTCCATTTCAAACGCCATCCCAAGAAGCCAAAGTCTATATAGGGTAGAGGTCGACGCATTCAATGTATTTTGACAGTTTGCCGTGGGAAAAAATCATTTGGGCATTCTGTCAAATTTGGTTATGTTTGTATTGTTCTTTTGATGTGAAACAATTTACCATCGTTTTTCGTGCACGCAACGTTTGTTAAGGAACAGTTTTTTTGTATTTCAGCAGTTTCTTTGTATAAAGAGGAGTGATAAAAAAGGATTAAGAATAGTCTAGAGCCAAATTGCCAATAAATTGGTGTGTATATGAAATCTCTTTTCTCTGGCTTCTGGCAATCTGGCTTCTTTTTGCCAGAATACTCGTTATATGGCAAAGAAGAAAGGGCTAAATCTTATGTTCCATAGATTTGTTTGCTTTGTTTGTAAACAAATTTTGGGCAAACTGTCAAAATTATAAAACCAACAAAAACAACCTTGCGGCAACCTGTCTCTAAAATAACCTTGCCAAGAAGCAATGGGCGATTGTTGGTAAACAGCAATTCTCGGAATAGCTGTCAAGTGCACCAGACGTTCAGAAAAGTTGTCACGCACACAGAGATACACATTTTCAAAAATGGTTCAACTGACCGAGGTAAGTGCAATCTAAAAACTGTGTATCTGAAGCACTTTCACGAACGATCTGGTCTTGTTTTTAAACTGCATTTCATATTTATGTAAAGCATGTATCAATGGGGAACTGAGCCTGGACTGAGGTTCGAGCAACAATTCTAAGCGTTCTGATCGAAAAACGAATAATCATCAAAAAGAGAGAGTTTAAAGACATGCGTAAACGCGGCAGCTATATTTCCAACTATGGACATTCACTTTACATCGATCGGCCGCTCAGCCCCAGATTGCTAGTTAGTACGAAAATGTTGTTACGGAAAGGCGTCACGATGTATGTATAGTCTGTCAACAAATTTTGCGCAAACGTGTGTACAGAGTGATGCACAATTTCCGCCACACATTGGCTGACGAGAAAACTTTCACTAGCTGTATGCCAATGATTTGCCACCTCCTAGCTAACCGCTTTTAAGAACCGGACCACATTTCTTTCTATCTGTTATTTTCATCAACCGGTACCGCATCTGATGATTCGAATCACAACATGTTGTTATAAAAAAAGTTTTGTTTAGAATTGAAGTCAAACGTCAATTGAACGTGCTTTATTCAAGAGATCTAGCTAACCGCTTTTAAGAACCGGACCACATTTCTTTCTATCTGTTATTTTCATCAACCGGTACCGCATCTGGTGATTCGAATCACAACATGTTGTTACAAAAAATGTTTTGTTTTAGAAATGAAGTCAAGCGTCAATTGAACGTGCTTTATTCTAGAGAAGAAAACAAAATTACATTTGGAACATGAAGCACAAGAAACGTCCTACTACTAATAAGTCATGCTTGCCTGATTATCACCTTACCAAATGTTGGTTTATTTTTGTTTCCGTGCGATGTTGTGCAGTCGATTGAAGTGATCCTTTAATGCATTCGAATGGCTGAACGTTTTCAAACACGATTGGCATTCAAATATTCCTCCTTCGTCCTGATGTGACTTCTGAAAAGAGAAACAAAGTTCACAGAACCGTGCGCACAATGATCTCACACAGTCTCATCACAACAATTACCATATGATATCGGTACGTTTTATGATGCACAAATCCCTTGCCGCATATTTCGCACGTTTTGCCAATGGTTTTCAGATGTACCGTTTTGATGTGTGCCATTAAGTTGGTTTTTTGCTTCATTTTCACGGGACAGTGTGGACAAGCTTGTGTAATATCGTCCTCGTGGTTGATGATATGTTTCGGCATGTGCTTTACGAAAATACCGCATACGTTACACAAGTGTAGTTTTCGCTTTCCACGCTGACGCTCGAATGGGACCACTGGGAAACGTGAATTGTTTAATTGCGTGAATATAAAATCCTTCGGATCAATATCCTCTTCGTCCGAAACTAACGCTACACCAGGCTCAATGTAATTGGCGGAGTAGAAGTGTTCGTCTTCTTTTGATGTCCTTTCTCCGTTGGATGTATACCGTTTCCGGTTTGCTGCGTGTACGCCCACTCGATGTTCTCGGGTTTGACTAGAAACTGATTCGTCGCAGCTATACTCCGTACGATTCTGTTCGAAACTGTCGTAATCCATCGTATCATTACCATCATCAGAATTTTCTGTAAATTCGATCGGTTCGTTCTGTACGCTTTCGGCTCTTGCTACCAGCAAACTGTGTAGCATTTGAAAACGCGTTTCATTGCTCATACACAAAGCTCGAAAATCGGCTGATATTTTCAATTTGTTAATGCATTCCAGGCACACTGAGTATGAAAGGCTGACTGCGTCGATCTGCAAAAACGAAGCATAAATATTGTTCAGCAATGTTTTGGTCGTGCATCGAGCATCGGAAGCTTGCGTTTCTCACCTGAATTCCGGTGTATCGTTCAATATCTTCGATTGTCAACAATGTGTGCAAAGTTTTCGCAATTGGTAGCAACAGTTTTATGTTCTGGCACAAACAAAATCGGCAAATATTCGATAATTCTTGCGGCGTGTTCGCCATCGCGGACGTAACGCGAGTATGTTGTTTACAGCGTCGTGACGAGAAGTGTCAAATCCAGTTTGATATCAACAAAAGCTGTTATCACGCACACATGCACACCCATCATGGCAGAACTTTGGATGCGTAGAGTTGGATATCAGCTTATTTGTTTACTTTTGGAAAATTAGTTGGATTTGGAGGTTATCTTGTGACGAGCCTGTTTTAAAACAAGCAAAATACCAGTTTTCTTAACAATCACGCGATCACCGCCAACGTTTTCATTAGTCGTAAGTAGCGATTATTTTCGGGTTTTTGAGAGCAGCGCACCGGAAATTGTTATGTCGAGGAATAGCAGCAGTCCTGACCGCAAAACATAAAAAATGTTTGAAAATAAATTTGAAATCAAGTAGCTCGCTGTGTCTTTAGTTTCATTTCCTACGCAACCTAATCATTCAAACCCTGTATGAGTATCTGAATCATGGTTGTACTGTACGATCTCTGTTTCGGACAACAATCCTCTTTTCATAAGTTTTCTTCGTATTGTAATAAAACTGTTTGCTTGTCGTTTGCTAAAGATATTTTGAATCTCTTGGACCTCTTTCCTCTCTTTGATTGCTTGTAGTGTAGCCAATTATGCAGGCTGTGTCCACAATTAACAGTTATAAGTTTCATAGGAGCAGAGACGCAGATAGCGCAACCATAAATTTAGATTAAAAATTTAGAGGTTCTTGGAGGCCAATACAACACTCTCGCGTGAGTGGTAGGATGATTTTATTCTTCGAAGATTCCAAACCATTCCTTTACCTCGTGTGTACAAACCATAACTCGGGACAGATAGTCTGTAAGAATTCATTTCAATTTATTCGCGATACTATGAAACCTTTTGAAATGCTGTTCAAGTCCACTTGGATGGCAGAATTTTTTGGAACATGGCTTACACTCGAAAGTGTATCCTTCGCTTTGATGTGACGCCTAAAAATAAAATATACCGTTTTGAATAGGAATATCGACATATTCACATACCGTACAGGAAGTAGTTCGGTTTTGTCCTTACCATATGATATCGATAAGTTTTGTGGTGGATGAAGCCTTTGCCGCATATTTCGCACGTTTTAGTTATCGTTTTCATGTGCACTGTTTTAATGTGTGAAATCAAACTATTCTTTTGCTTTATCATTGCCGGACAATGGGGACATGCGAACTTTGGTTCAGCGGCATGGGTTAAATAATGGTATGAAAGATCGACAACCATTTTACCACATACATCACAAACATGCGCTTTTCGTTTTCCGCGTCTGCTTTGTTTCCCCGCGACATATGGATATGAAGGATTTAATGTGGTATTCATATAGTTCTCTGGATCACTATCTTCTTCGTCCGAAACTAGCGTTACACCAGGCTCAATGTAATTGGCGGAGTAGAAGTGTTCGCCTTCTTTTGATGTCCTTTCCCCGTTGGCTGTATACCGTTTCCGCTTTGCTGCGTGTAAGCTTTCTCGATGGTGGGTTTCGCTAGAAACTGATTTGTCGCAGCTATACTCCGTACGATTCTGTTCGAAGCTGGCGTAATCCATCGTATCATTACCATTATCAGAATTTTCTGTAAATTCGATCGGTTCGTTCTGTACGCTTTCAGCTCTTGCTACCAGCAAACTGTGTAGCATTTGAAAACGCGTATCATTGCTCATACACAAAGCACGGAAATCGGCTGATATTTTCAATTTGTTAATGCATTCCAGGCACACTGAGTACGAAAGGCTGACTGCGTCGATCTGCAAACAACGAAGCATAAATATTGTTCAGCAATGTTTTGGTCGTGCATCGAGCCACGGAAGCTTGCGTTTCTCACCTGAATTCCGGTGTACCGTTCAATATCTTCGATTGTCAACAATGTGTGCAAAGTTTTTGCAATTGGTAGCAACAGTTTTATGTTCTGGCACAAACAAAATCGGCAAATATTCGATAATTCTTGCAGCGTGTTCGCCATCGCGGACGTAACGCGAGAATGTTGTTTACAGCGTCGTGACGAGAAGTGTCAAATCTAGTTTGGTATTAACAACAGCCGTCGTCACGCACACATACATGCCAATCATCACAGCATGCTTGATACGGACAGTTTGTTTGAGAATGCGGCTTTTAATTGTTAAAATCGTGTAAATAGTTATTTTTAATATTCCCACTATTGACTCTTCAACTGTTTGTCTGTTTTAATATTCTATTTCTAATGCCTTTCTAAAACTTGCATCACCCATAGTTGCTGTTCATGGAGTTCAGATTTTAATTCTTCCGGGCCCTGAAAAGTCGCAATTGACCATCGATACTGTATGGCTATTGTTTTCTATAGAATATCCCTCCATATTGATGTGATGTGATTTAATTTGTGATACTTTAGTGTATAGAGAAGTAAAGGTCTTGAAGATTATTTGCTGCTGTAAGATGCAGGTCGCTACTCAAGACATTTCTTCAACAGGTTCAACAGGTGACATCTATTGGGCCGTTTTCTTCTAGGAATCGTTTAAAAGTTTTTATTAGAAAAGCTTCATTACAAATAATCATGAAATAAAAATTATGCTTTATATATTTGTTGAGTGTTCATAGTGAGTGATTTTAAGTGTCTCAGCTGTAACCAAAGCTACCATATTATTGAACTTCTATAGAGCCACTAGCAGGCAATTTTCATGAACCATTGCACAAGTCGACGAAGAGCATTACCGAATTTATTGTTTCAAACCATTATTCTAGGCAATGGACAATATTATGTTTATGCGTTTATATTGTATTGGTTTGTTGTATGTTCGCAAAAACCAACCATTTGCTGTCTACGTAACAATAAAGAAAATACAGTACTACAGCAACATTGATTTTGCTGTAATGATAAGTCGCTTTACCTTTCAACCTTACATCTGGACAGCTGAATCCGGTCTCGTATGCCGGGCTTCCTATTCTCCGGTTTCCGAATTGTCTTCTGAATGCATTTTTTTCATGTGCATACTAAGAAGCGATTTGTATCGATAAGCTTTTTTGCAGAGAGTACATTCAAACGTAATTCCACTATGAGTGAGTTCGTGCGTTTTTTTAGCAAATCCACTTTTAAATCGCTTTGGACATATACTGCATGCATATGGTTTATCTGTTGAGTGGACTCTCTCGTGCACCCTGAGCTCTTGCCTGCAAAAACGAAAACAGTTACGTGAGAAAGCATGCTTTGGACCGATGTTGAAGTTGAGTGTCACAACAACAAAACTTACTTGAGTTTAAACTGTTTATCGCAAGACTTGCAGCTGAAATTGTATTCATTGCTGTGGAATCTTTTGAAATGGTCGCGCAAGCCTCCCGGATGGTTAAATTGCTTTGGACACTGAGTGCATTTATGTGTTTCCCCTATACCATGTTGCGAACGCTAAGTATAGAGAAAGACGTACGATCAATATCGGTACAAGACACCTGTTGAAAGCTTCAACGCGCAAACTTACCATGTGAGATTTGTAAGTGTTGTTGTGCGTGAACCCTTTCCCGCATTTTTCACACGATTTTACTATTTTTTTCAGATGAACTGCTTCTATGTGCCGTAAAAGGTTAGAATAATCAACCATTTCCACTGGACAGTGCGGACAGGCACGTTTTACTTCCAGCGTATGACTTTGCATATGGCGGGATAGATTATTTACCATCTTACCACAGGTACCGCAAAGCTGTTTCTGCCGACCGTAAATGCTCGATCGAATCGAATCGCGTTTGTTCATGTTGTCCCTGTTTACTTCACATTCACTTATCGTCTTGGACACCGTTGCATCTCCGTCGACAACGTCTCCATAAGATGAAGCTTCAGTGCCTTCATCAATCTGTTCATCGCTACTATAACTCATATCAGTTGTTTTAAGCTGTTTGTACTGTGAATGTATCGTCAGGTCTGTTGGTTCGTCCTCTCCACTTGATATGTTTCCACCGATTTCTACTGTCTCCTCTTCCAGCTCAATCTGTTCGATGGGCTGATTTTGTGGCAGAACAAACTCAATTGCGAAGGTTTCCTGCTTTAGATCGTGAGCATTTTCATAGTTATCACATGATTCATACTCTACGTTGGCAAACAGCTCATGAAACAGTATATCATTGCTTATGCATGCATCCCGGAAGTCGGCCGACTTTTTCAGCTTGCATGTACAATCGAGACACATCATGTAGAACGATGTTTTCTCCGGGTTAATCTGAAAAGTAAGAACCACACGATGACAGACACCCTACGACTTGAAGCGATTCATCTCTTCGACCGTACCTGAATGCCAGTAAATCGTTCCACATCTTCTAGTTCAAGTGAAGCGTTCACTGCTTTACTAACTGGAATGAGCATTTTCTCGTTCTGACTCAAACAAAACCGACAAATGTTCGATATTACGGGCGGAACGCTCTCCATTTTGCACTGAAAATGCATTTGTTGATAAACACGGACGCTGTTGCTGTAAGAACCTGTCAAAGCTGTGGTTTGACATTTTCATTTAAGTCAAGGTGTTTAAGGCAGCTCTAACAACCTTGGCACTCGCAAAATAACGAGCACACACATACATATACATAACATTTGAATTTCATATACACCGTTAGAATCGAGTGCAAACCAACGGTCTGCATTATAAAACAGACAAATAGAAACATAAAAGCTAAGCGATGCCATAAACTGTATTTTACTGGCTCTTTTCGTCCATATTTTATATTTAATAATTGAAAATTTAACATTTCATTGCGAAAAGAAGATATTTTTTGTATCAGCGCCCATGCACACATTCATGCCTAATTGTTGGCAGGGTATACACTCTTTGCTAGGCTGTGAACCTTTTTAACGTGTACCTCCAATCCAACGGAGCGGTTAAACGTTTTCGAGCACACTTTACACTCGAAGGGCGGCCCGGTGGTGTATCCGATAGCGGCACCGGTCTTCACACGGCAGGACCGAGGTTCGAATCCCGGCGGATCGCCTCCCCGTACGCAGGACTGACTATCCAGCTACGGGTATAACTAAGTCACAGAGAGCTAGCAATTGCTAGCAGGCCAAGACCTACAGAGGTTGTAGTGCTAGAGAAGAAGAAGAAGTACAAGGAACCAGGCCAGATTTTGCATTTGCGGTCAGCAATGTCAGTCGCTTCAACGATAGACACAATGAAACACATTGGACAGCTGTGAAAAGGATTTTGCGCTACTTAAGGGGAACGACCAATCTCGGTATTGCTTATCGACGTGGCTCAGGTGAACCTGTAACTGGTTTTGTTGATGCAGATTGGGCAAACGATCAGGACGAGCGTCGATCATTCTCCGGGTACGTTTTCAAGTTGGCAGAAGGTGCTGTCGCCTGGTCATGTAAGAGACAACAATGTGTGGCCGTCTCCAGTACTGAAGCTGAATACGTGGCTATTGCGCATGCAGCGAAGGAAGCAGTGTGGCTTTACCGTTTCATCAGACAGTTCGGCGAATTAACAACTGTTTTGTTGCATTGCGATAACCAGAGCGCACTGGTTATGACTGAAAGAGAAGCTTTCAGCCCGAGAACAAAACACATCGATGTCGGCTTCCATTTTGTACGGGATATAGTGAAGAACGGATTGCTCACGATGAAGTACGTGCCGACTACTGACAACCTTGCGGATTGTTTGACCAAGGGGGTATGTGGCCCCAAGATGATGAAGTCTACCATCGGTTTCGGTATGAAGATAGCCTAGGGCTATGTGTTGTCCTGACTATGGACCGAGTTGGGGTGTTGGAATATATTGCGTCCCATAGTCCGTCATGCCATCTCTAGTATGTCTTGACAGCTGTCATCGTCTGACATCCGGAAACTCGTGGTTTTCTTACACTCTCTCATCTCTCGCGTTACCGTGCATACGTACGAAATAAAGCATCGGAATTACTTTGTAAAACCTCTCAACAGAAGTGTCAAATCTAGTTTGGTATTAACAACAGCCGTCGTCACGCACACATACATGCCAATCATCACAGCCTGCTTGATACGGACAGTTTGTTTGAGAATGCGGCTTTTAATTGTTAAAATCGTGTAAATGGTTATTTTTAATATTCCCTCTATTGACTCGTCAACTGTTTGTCTGTTTTAATATTCTATTTCTAATGCCTTTCTAAGACTTGCATCACCCATAGTTGCTGTTCATGGAGTTCAGATTTGAATTCTTCCGGGCCCTGAAAAGTCGCAATTGACCATCGATACTGTGTGGCTATTGTTTTCTATAGAATATCCCTCCATATTGATGTGATGTGATTTAATTTGTGATACTTTAGTGTATAGAGAAGTAAAGGTCTTGAAGATTATTTGCTGCTGTATGTAAGATGCAGATCGCTACTTCAGACATTTCTTCAACAGGTTCAACAGGTGACATCTATTGGGCCGTTTTCTTCTAGGAATCGTTTAAAAGTTTTTATTACAAAAGCTTCATTACAAATAATCATGAAATAAAAATTATGCTTTATATATTTGTTGAGTGTTCATAGTGAGTGATTTTAAGTGTCTCAGCTGTAACCAAAGCTACCATATTATTGAACTTCTATAGAGCCACTAGCAGGCAATTTTCATGAACCATTGCACAAGTCGACGAAGAGCATTACCGAATTTATTGTTTCAAACCATTATTCTAGGCAATGGACAATATTATGTTTATGCGTTTATATTGTATTGGTTTGTTGTATGTTCGCAAAAACCAACCATTTGCTGTCTACGTAACAATAAAGAAAATACAGTACTACAGCAACATTGATTTTGCTGTAATGATAAGTCGCTTTACCTTTCAACCTTACATCTGGACAGCTGAATCCGGTCTCGTATGCCGGGCTTCCTATTCTCCGGTTTCCGAATTGTCTTCTGAATGCATTTTTTTCATGTGCATACTAAGAAGCGATTTGTATCGATAAGCTTTTTTGCAGAGAGTACATTCAAACGTAATTCCACTATGAGTGAGTTCGTGCGTTTTTTTAGCAAATCCACTTTTAAATCGCTTTGGACATATACTGCATGCATATGGTTTATCTGTTGAGTGGACTCTCTCGTGCACCCTGAGCTCTTGCCTGCAAAAACGAAAACAGTTACGTGAGAAAGCATGCTTTGGACCGATGTTGAAGTTGAGTGTCACAACAACAAAACTTACTTGAGTTTAAACTGTTTATCGCAAGACTTGCAGCTGAAATTGTATTCATTGCTGTGGAATCTTTTGAAATGGTCGCGCAAGCCTCCCGGATGGTTAAATTGCTTTGGACACTGAGTGCATTTATGTGTTTCCCCTATACCATGTTGCGAACGCTAAGTATAGAGAAAGACGTACGATCAATATCGGTACAAGACACCTGTTGAAGCTTCAACCCGCGCAAACTTACCATGTGAGATTTGTAAGTGTTGTTGTGCGTGAACCCTTTCCCGCATTTTTCACACGATTTTACTATTTTTTTCAGATGAACTGCTTCTATGTGCCGTAAAAGGTTAGAATAATCAACCATTTCCACTGGACAGTGCGGACAGGCACGTTTTACTTCCAGCGTATGACTTTGCATATGGCGGGATAGATTATTTACCATCTTACCACAGGTACCGCAAAGTTGTTTCTGCCGACCGTAAATGCTCGATCGAATCGAATCGCGTTTGTTCATGTTGTCCCTGTTTACTTCACATTCACTTGTCGTCTTGGACACCGTTGCATCTCCGTCGACAACGTCTCCATAAGATGAAGCTTCAGTGCCTTCATCAATCTGTTCATCGCTACTATAACTCATATCAGTTGTTTTAAGCTGTTTGTACTGTGAATGTATCGTCAGGTCTGTTGGTTCGTCCTCTCCACTTGATATGTTTCCACCGATTTCTACTGTCTCCTCTTCCAGCTCAATCTGTTCGATGGGCTGATTTTGTGGCAGAACAAACTCAATTGCGAAGGTTTCCTGCTTTAGATCGTGAGCATTTTCATAGTTATCACATGATTCATACTCTACGTTGGCAAACAGCTCATGAAACAGTATATCATTGCTTATGCATGCATCCCGGAAGTCGGCCGACTTTTTCAGCTTGCATGTACAATCGAGACACATCATGTAGAACGATGTTTTCTCCGGGTTAATCTGAAAAGTAAGAACCACACGATGACAGACACCCTACGACTTGAAGCGATTCATCTCTTCGACCGTACCTGAATGCCAGTAAATCGTTCCACATCTTCTAGTTCAAGTGAAGCGTTCACTGCTTTACTAACTGGAATGAGCATTTTCTCGTTCTGACTCAAACAAAACCGACAAATGTTCGATATTACGGGCGGAACGCTCTCCATTTTGCACTGAAAATGCATTTGTTGATAAACACGGACGCTGTTGCTGTAAGAACCTGTCAAAGCTGTGGTTTGACATTTTCATTTAAGTCAAGGTGTTTAAGGCAGCTCTAACAACCTTGGCACTCGCAAAATAACGAGCACACACATACATATACATAACATTTGAATTTCATATACACCGTTAGAATCGAGTGCAAACCAACGGTCTGCATTATAAAACAGACAAATAGAAACATAAAAGCTAAGCGATGCCATAAACTGTATTTTACTGGCTCTTTTCGTCCATATTTTATATTTAATAATTGAAAATTTAACATTTCATTGCGAAAAGAAGATATTTTTTGTATCAGCGCCCATGCACACATTCATGCCTAATTGTTGGCAGAGTATACACTCTTTGCTAGGCTGTGAACCTTTTTAACGTGTACCTCCAATCCAACGGAGCGGTTAAACGTTTTCGAGCACACTTTACACTCGAACGATTCTCCAGCATCTTTGTGAGCTCGCTAAAACCAAGAAACCAACCATTAGTTGCAAGATGCGCTATGAGAAAAACCAAACATCGTTACTTACCATGTGGTACACGTACGTTTTGCGATGAATGAAGCTTTTGCCACATATGTGGCACGTTTTTTTAATTACTTTTAAGTGCACTGTCTGAATGTGTTCCATTATGCCATTTTTTTGCTTCATCTTTACCGGGCAATATGGACACGCGAACGTTGGCTGCTCTTTGTGCACAGGAGCATGCGTTGGTATGTGTGTGACCATTAGTCCACATACGTCGCAAAGATGTTGTTTTCGTTTGCCGGGTTCCCGCCGCCATTTTACCTCCGGCCGTGTTGGAGGCCAATAGTAGCAACTCCAGTAAACGGTGGTATCACCGAAATAAAAATCATCCTTAAACGGTTTATCGCTTGGTTTGATGTAGTTGGCGGAGTAGAAATCGTCGTCTTCCTCCATAACCTCTTCGGTTTGCTGTTGACTGTCCTGGACGCACTCGCCAACGACCGGCGTTTCCTGGCATACCACCAATAATGTGGGAATATCGATCATATTACAGTTTTCCTTCTCCTCGGCGGGATGTTCTTCATTGTCGAAATCCATCGTTCCCTCTGCTTGCTTCGAAAGATCGATGGTTTCGACGATTCTGTCTTGTGTTTCCTGAACACTTGCGGCAAGCCATAGCTCGTGAAAGATTGAATCATTTTTAAGGCAGGATTTTCGAAAGAAGTCAAAGGTATCCAGAATTGTTGTACATTCCAGGCACACATAGTACGCATCTAGTTGGTTCGCATTTATCTACAATACCAAGAACAATTGTTGTAACATACAAACCTATGTGCGTCTTTTAGAAACTCGCTTGTCTTACCTGAATCCCGGTATATACCATGACCTCCTGGATGGTATGTGCAGAATCTATTAAGTCCGTGAGACCTATCAAAGATTCTTCATCGTTGCACAAGCAAAATCGACAAACTTGCAGCATTTCTTCCTAGGCAGCTGTGATTCCGTAGCGCACAGGATTTGTTTGTAAGCAAAGAAGGGTGAAAGCAGCTGTCAAAAATAACAAACGCATCTTATACACGGTTGTATGTAGTGGTGTAAAGTGTGTGAAAAGGAAAGGAAACATAATCAATAAATAACTCTCACTCATACTAGCAAATGCAGAAGAAAATTGAGCGAGGGATATGAAAACCTAGAGAATATTTATTCCAACAGGTGTTATGAACATGGATACGAAAATCATCGTTTTACTGCAATTAATAATAAAAATTCATTCTTCTTCTTGTAAACATAGAAGGTTTTTCTTTCTTGAAAAATCTATATTTCCAATACGATTTCATCAATAAACACAACTGTTCGCCTTCATTAGCTATCATCAGATGTCTGTATTCATTCTTTTGTCCGTTCTCGTTATTTACGGCATTCTATTTCGTTAGCATTTTGGACGTGTTCAATGACGAATGTCGTTTTTTATGGATAGCTTTGCAGTTCGATTGCAACAGCATTTAGTCACAATCCTGTTCACTCTCGTTCATACTTGTTTGGTGATTTTTTCGAACGTGTGCGTTGAGTAAAGTTTTGTAACGGTAAGACTTATCGCAGTACTTACAGCTAAAAATAATGCCACTGTGCGTAAGCTGATGCGTGTTTCTAGAGCTTCTGCTTTTGAATTGCTTCGGACAATGCTTACAGCAGTAAAATTTTTCGTTGGTATGTACATTCCCGTGTGCCTTTAACGCTTGCCTAGTATATGGGTGGAAAATTAAGGAAAACATTAACAAATATTCTATCTAACTTTTAATGCGGTGCTAATCTTACTTCGTTTTGAACATTTTGGCACATACGCTGCATTCATAATTGCTGTCGCTGGTATGAAACCGTTTAGTATGATCCCTCAGACCGCTTGGATATTTGAAGAGCTTTGAACATATTTGGCACTGGTAGGACTCTCCAATGTCATGCTGCGAACGCTAAAACAAAAAAAACGAAAAGTTTTTTCTACAACAAAATACAACTCCTGATACATCACAACCATCTTACCATGTGAGATTTATAAGTATTTTTATGCGTGAAACCTTTGCCACACAAGTCACAGGTTTTTAAGATTGTTTTCAAATGTACCGCCTTGATGTGGCGCTTTAAATTGGCGGGATGAGTCATTTTCGTAGGACAGTGCGGACATTTGTAGTTGGTCTCTTTCTTGTGGCTTGAAATGTGCAGCATAATATTTGTCACCATCTTGCCACACATACTGCAAAGCTGCCGCTGCGCATTGCTATTCCTTCGTCGAGTGGTGTTTTTATAGTGGTTTGATACAATCGGTGGTTCCGGCTCTGATTTGGACGCTAATGTGTACGCTGAATAGTTCGAATACTGTTGGGGATCGTCATCTTGTTCGCCGTCGCTGAGACCGTGGCCGTGATTGGGAGATTGATCCGACAGGATGCCGTTTGTAGAACAACGATCATACCTCTCAATTTGAATGTTTAACTCGTCGGTTGGTGTTAATGGTTTTTGTACGACTGACGGTGTGTCATCGATGCTATCATCTTCATCTGTGCCACTAGACAGAAATTCAATTTCTAAAGATTCCAGCACTATTTTATCAAATTGCATGCGGCAAAGTTGCCGGAAGTGTGTATCGTTACTTAAACAAAGGTATCGAAAGGCAGTTGATCTTTTAAGTTGTTTTGAACATTCGAAGCAAACCGAGTACGAGTCGAGCTCCTCCGCGTTTAGCTGTAATTGAGACATTATGTAGCAACGTACGCTTGAAGGAATTAAAACTTACCTGTATTCCAGTTAACATTTCTACATCTTCGATCGTTACATCGGAATCTACTGATTCCGCGAGAAGGTAAAGACTTTTTTCGTCGTCGTGCAGGCAAAACCGGCAAATGGTAAGCATTTTAGTACCACAATGTACCAAAAGTACCACAGCTACAAAACTTCTGGGCCATAAAACGATCGCAAAACAACAACAATCCGAAACGTCACAAGGAAGCACAGGGTGTATCTGAATTTTGACGTACTGATTATGTCCGTGGTGAGAAATTACGTTCTCTTCACAACAATCCACTCACTATGGTGATATCCTCCTGCGACACACGTCCTTTTTCTCGCTATGTATCACTGTGGAACCATGATGAGTCGCATCGGATATAACTAATTTGCATATCAACTCAAATCTGTATTTATCCTTTCAATGGATATCGTTGACTATCGGTGAACTAGTGAAAACACCAACTTATACACATGCACAAGAGCTATTTTGAATTCTGTAAAGCTGTAAAGCAAGTATTTGATTATTTACATCTAATTGTGCCTATAATCAATAGCTACTGTTCAATAATACTAATGAATTCTATCGGTAAACTTAAATGTACTATTCATATATGTACACAGAAAACGTATGACCGAACAGATAGAAAGGTCCTGACAAAAGATCATTTATTAAAATACAAATTAAATGTTGCGCCCACCATACTATTGCAAGTAAGGACATAATATTAGACGAATCATGATAACTATTTTAAAATTAAGTTTAAAAATGATGGTGCTAAAACCAAGGACGTACCATATGCAAACTGGCACTAGCTTACGCGGCACATGTTTAATTTATCAAACAAGTTTCTTTTCATAGATCGAACATAACGTGCAATTGGGTGCTCTTTATACGCAGGACTCATCTATGAACCGATGATCTTCAAATTCTTTGCTATACTGTGAAACTTTTTGAAATGATCTTCCAAACCACTGGAGCGGCTGAATTGTTTCGAGCAGACGTGACATTCGAACGATTCTCCCGCGTCCTGATGTGTGCGCTGCAATGTAAAACACAATCTTCAAACACATTCCTCTAGCTGGGCGCGAGGGAACACAGACGAACAGATACTTACCATATGATACCTGTACGTTTTGTGATGAATAAAACCTTTGCCGCATATTTCGCACGTCTTGCCGACGGTTTTGAAGTGTACCGTTTGTATATGTTGCGATAGGTTTCCCTTCTGTTTCATCTTTACCGTACAGTGGGGGCAAGAATATGTGGCTTCCTCCTTGTGAATGAGCACGTGGCTTGGGATATGGTGCACGAATATGCCGCACCAGTTGCAAAGGTGTAGTTTTCTTCTACCACGAAAACGCTCCTCTTTGACTGAAAGTTAACACACCATTAAACACCAGCGTACAGCGATGGCTGCTATAACGCGCACATACCTTTGGGCTGTTTCTTCGGTTTTTTGTAGTTGTTTGACTCCATATACTGTGTGGGGAACGCGTCATCGTCGGATAGCGATTCGCCGGGTTCAATATGGTTAGCAGAGTATTGAAAGTCATCCACGTTTGACAAATCCTCCACGTTATTGCTTGCTACCGTATCTTCCTCCTGGAAGTCCTGTATGTACTCTTCTTCGTAGGAGACGTGCGAATCGCCCTTTGCTGTCCAGAAGGGCTCGATGGAAAACGCGGTACCAGGTTTATCATCGATTTTGTCAAAATGATTTGCGTCTGCCTCCTCTTCGAAATCACTGTCCAGGTACTCGATCGTTTCACCGTATATGCTTTCGGCACTGCTAATCAGAACGGCGTGCAGCTCGAGAAACAGGGAATCATTTTTCAAGCACGTATTTCGGAAGGTGGCCGAGTTTTTCAGGCTATTGGTACATTCCAGACACAACGCATACGATGCATCGTCATCCGCATTGAGCTGTAAACAAAGTATCAGCTTCTTTTAATGATGCTTCTGTTTGGGGCACTATCCCCCGGGGGCATCTCAAACCAACCTGTATTCCAGTGAATCTTTGCACATCTTCGATTGTGAGCGTTGAATCCAATATTTTCACGATGGGAATCAGATATGCTTCGTCTTGGCACAAACAAAAACGGCAAATATTGTATATTTCGCGCTTGATGCTCGCCATCCTAAAGCGCAGAATGCGTCCGACAAATTGTTGTTGATAAACAACGATGCTTGCAAATGTCAAAGTTGTCTGTCACGCACACCTATGTAGGTTTTGTACAAAGTGCGCGCCATCCATCACAGGGTGGTGCAGTTTTGCCTCCACATTTTAATTTTTTCTCATTATTTATGGACAAAAACATTGGATAGTAACAACAATATCACACGGTAGCGTTTTACTAGTGTTTAGTTTTCCATGTTTAAAAACACCCTTTTGTCCTTTCGTTAGCTTTTATGGTTTTATTAAGCTTCGAAAGAAATTCAGCGGCAAGGAATCAGTTAACTGTTTCACTTTCACTAAAAACCATCGTTTCTTCTAGGCTTGTTTCCATCTCGCTTTTAACGTTGGGATGCATTCTGCTGATATGCGCATTGACCAGATATTTAAATCGAAACGATTTTGCACAAAACGAACATTTGTGCACAATACCCAGATGAATGAGTTCGTGTGCGTTTCTGTTTCTGGCACGTTTGAATCGCTTCGGACATTGTCTGCACTCGTAAGGTTGTTCATCCGTATGTACAGCCAAATGTCTATTCAGTTGTTCTCTGCAAAAAGTAATGAAATGCCGCTGTTTTAATTATACCTCGCAATAACGCCCGACTAGCGAGGAACAGTTTGATGGTTACCGCATTTTGAATATTTTACCACAAGTCTCACAATCAAACTTCTGTGGATTGTGATATCGTTTGTTATGTTTTCTCAGCATACATGCGTCTGCAAACGTTCTCGAGCATTCATGGCATTCGTGTGTTGCTCCGATCCCGTGTTGCGAGTACTGGAATCAAATTTCGTTAGTGAAATATACGGTCATTCATGTGGTTGTAAAACAGCGTACCAGGTGTGATCTGTAGGTCGTGTATGTTGTAATTCTCCGCTGTACAAGAAGTTTCGTTGGCGTACAAGAAAACACATCACACTCGC
>KZ063982.1:2524-12680 GCA_002091835.1 Anopheles maculatus | reverse complement strand
TGGCAGCGGAAGCAGAATTTGAAGTGACGAACGTGACAAGGGAACGCTCAAAATATTCCCATGTCCTAAGCGTGCTGCCAAAAAACGTGCTGACCAAGGTAATGGATATAATATCTATGCCATTACCAGGCAATCCGTACTCTCACTTAAAAAGTCAATTGCTCGAAAGACTCAATGTGAGTGAAGAACAACGGATTACACAGCTACTGTATCATGTACAAATGGGCGATCGTAGTCCATCTGATTTTTACAGACACATGGTTCAGCTAGCCGGTGACTCTACAAACCTCACGTCCGAGCTTATTCGTAAGCTTTGGTTATCAAGGTTACCAAAAACGATCGAGGTAGCGCTCATTGCCATTGGCAGCAGGGAAATCAATGAGTTGATCAAAATTGCAGACAGGCTGTGGGAAGCAACCCAAGCCGGAGCGGTTTCTTCAATCGTAGGAGTTTCTTCTAGTGAAAACTCGGGAAGAAACCCATCGAACGAAACTACAATACTGAGACAGGAAATTTCTGAACTGCGTAGCATGTTAAAGAAAATTTCACTTAAAACAGGAAACAATAGAGGGCGACAACGGGAAAAATCACAGAGCCAAAATCGTTCCAGAACACCATCACAGGTGCGAAAACACCCCACGTGCTACTATCATTTTCGCTTTGGCGACCAAGCGCGTAGGTGCCAAAAACCATGCAATTTTATGCAGAAAAAAAACTAATATGCTCAACGGCGGCGGCGGGCAACCCGAGAGCAATATTGGGCTCCTATCGTCTTTTTATTGACGATGAAGAAACCAAATTCACTTTCCTTGTGGATACAGGAGCCGACGTGTCCGTCATACCTTATAATCTTTTTGGCAAAGTAATTAAACAAGCAGAACACTCACTAGTAGCAGCTAATGGTAGTCCTATTGCTACCTACGGAAGCAAGCTGCTACAGTTAAGTCTTGGTCTCAGGAGAGTTTTTTCGCACTGTTTTACTCTTGCTGAAGTAAACCGACCAATAATAGGAGCTGATTTTTTGGTTAAACACGACTTGTGGGTCGACTTAAAAAGAAAAAGGTTGATCGATCATCTTACAGGTCAAGAAACAATCGCAACCGTCGCTTTGGTGGACACTCCTACCCCAAAAAACTGGATGATTGAATCAAGCGTATTTGGAGACATTTTCAAGAAATACCCAACATTAGTAAATCCGCCAGACTACAAAAAACCAGTTAAACATTCGATAGTACATCATATCGAAACGAAAGGTAGCTTGCCATTTGCAAAACCACGCCGTTTGGATCCGAAGAAGCTCAAGATTGCTCAAGCAGAATTTCAACATATGTTGAACCTGGGAATCTGCAGAGTGTCCTCTTCGTCAGCTTCTTCACCATTACATATGGTACCTAAACCAGATTCGGATTGGCGACCGTGTGGCGATTACCGACGCCTGAATGCCATCACAACACCTGATCGTTACCCGATCCCGCACGTGCAGGATTTCACGATGAATTTGGATGGTTGTAAATTCTTTTCGAAGTTGGATATCATACGAGCGTACCACATTATACCTGTTGCCGAGGAAGATATTCATAAAACAGCGATAACTACGCCTTTCGGCTTATTCGAATTTTTAAGGATGCCCTTTGGCCTTAGAAATGCAAGCCAATGCTTTCAACGACTCATGAATAACATTTTTCATGATTTAGAATTTTTATTTGTGTACATAGATGACATTTTGATTGCTAGTCAATCGCGTGAATCCCATTTAGAGCACTTACATATCGTTCTAAAACGTTTAACGGATCACGATATAAAGCTCAAGCCATCCAAATGTATACTGGGAGTAAATCAAATAGAATTCCTGAGCCACACCATTTCGGCGAAGGGAATAACACCATCTCCAGGGAAAATTCAGGCTATTCGTGATTTTCCTTCACCAGCTTCGGTGAAACAGCTGCAAAGGATTTTGGGAATGGTGAATTATTATCACCGTTTCATTCCCAATATCTCAGACAAGCTAAAAGTGCTACACCAGTTGGTAAAAACGCACAACAAAAACAAAAAAGCTGCATTTGAATGGCCCGATGCGTGTGAGCAAGCACTTAACCAAATAAAAAACGAGCTTTCAAACGCCACCATGCTCGTGCATCCCAAAAGTGATGCGAACTACACACTAACAACAGATGCATCTAATAATGCTGTAGGTGCAGTTTTACAACAACAAAGTAAAGGCATTTCGGAACCTCTTGCGTTTTTCTCCAAAATGATGACGCCAACGGAACAGAGGTATTCCACATTCGATAGGGAATTGCTTGCGATTACGCTTGGAATCAAGCACTTCCGGCATTTTCTAGAAGGTAGAATTTTCACGGTTTACACAGATCATAAACCTCTGATCCATGCCTTAAAGTCGAAAACGGAGAAATCCCCAAGACAGTGTCGACAACTAGATTTTATTTCGCAGTTCACAACGGATATAAGATACATTGCTGGCGAGAGCAATGTCGTGGCGGATGCATTATCACGGATAGGAGAAGTCCATTCAATCACAAATCTGAATTACGAAACAATTGCTAAACAACAACAAACAGATGAACAATTGCAAAGACTATTGCAGGATACTAAGACTGACTCCAAATACAAATTGGATAAACTAGTATTAGATAAAAACAATTTGATATTTGAGTCATCAACAGGACAGAACAGGTTGTATGTTCCTCTTACCTTAAGGAAGTGTACTTTCGACAGCCTGCACAACTTGTCTCATCCAGGTATTCGCGCCTCACGCAAGTTATTAGGCGAAAGATTTTTCTGGCCATCAATGAACAAGGACGTGGGTAATTGGACTCGTGCATGTATAGGATGCCAAAAAGCCAAAATTGGTCGGCACACGCGCTCGCCGTTAGAAGCAATAGCAATACAGGACAGAACAGATTGTATGTTCCTCTTACCTTAAGGAAGTGTACTTTCGACAGTCTGCACAACTTGTCTCATCCAGGTATTCGCGCCTCACGCAAGTTATTAGGCGAAAGATTTTTCTGGCCGTCAATGAACAAGGACGTGGGTAATTGGACTCGTGCATGTATAGGATGCCAAAAAGCCAAAATTGGTCGGCACACGCGCTCGCCATTAGAAGCAATAGCAATTCCAAAAGGAAGGTTTGAGCATGTGCACATGGACATCGTTGGTCCATTACCACCATCAGAAGAAATGTCCTATTTATTGACAATAGTAGACCGGTTTACTCGTTGGCCGGAATGCTATCCCATGTCTGATATTACAGCAAAAACTGTGGCTCAAACATTCGTCAGAAATTACATCCCAAGGTTTGGTTGTCCTTCGACGATCACAACGGATAGAGGAAGACAGTTCCAGTCAAAACTTTTTGAAGAACTTTCAAAGTTGATTGGAACACATCACATAAAAACGACAGCCTACCATCCTCAATCCAATGGAATGGTTGAAAGGTTCCATAGACACTTAAAAGGGGCATTGAAAGCCTGCGAAGACACTAATCATTGGATCGCTCGACTGCCATTAATTTTACTGGGTATCCGAGTAGCATACAAGGATGCTTTGAAAGGGTCCCCAGCGGAAATGGTATATGGAGAAAGTCTGCGACTTCCTTCCGAAGCATTCGTACCATCCGCTCCAACAACAATTGAAGATGTACCTGAATTTATAAAAGAATTAAAAAAAGAACTTAGACACATTAAGCCTGAACCGTCAAACGTTGAATCGTCTAAAACAACGACTTATCTGTTATATACTGAACTATTATTAGTAATAGTAGCCTTAGTAGTAGTAAGCGTTCCACTTCGATCACACATACATGTAAGGTAAAATTAGTATAAAAGCCCTCGTCAAACTTATCATATGTTTCTTTCTCCGTTATCTGTAATAAAGTATAGTCTTAAACACACCGTAACAAACCGCAGATCATTACATAATTTTGGCGACGAGGATTAAAAAGGAAACGCGTGAACGGAACTCTTGTGTCGTGTAAAGTCAATCGATAGTAAATCGGTAAATCCGTCGATCTGTCGGTAAATCTCGTGTCGAAGAACAGTGTCGATAGTGTAGTGCTGGTGTGTACGGCAACAAAGGATGCCCAACGGGGAAGAACAGAAACCATCTACGTCAGGCATGTCGAAAGTAAATGTGGCTATGTCAATGTTCGGCCACATGGAACCGTTTGTGATCGGAGAGAATTTCGACGAGTACGTTAGTCGCCTGCAACAATTCTTCATCGTTAATGATGTGGTAGAAAGCAAGAAAGTGCCAATGTTAGTGACAATGGCTGGACCGTCACTTTATTCGATAGCCAATCGAATATGTTCGCCAGAGGATCCGTGTTCAAAAACGTATAAGAACCTGATCGAGCTGCTGAAGCAGCATTTAGCGCCAAAGGTCAACGTAATGGCCGAACGCTACAAGTACCATAAGTGCGAACAAGCTGCAAACCAGACAATAACGGAGTTTATCATCGAGCTAAAAGCGTTATCACAGTCGTGTGATTTCGGCACGTTTTTGTCACAAGCGCTACGAGATCGATTCGTCGCAGGATTGCAAAACTCCGGGTTGCGAACCAAGCTGCTAGCAGAAGGTGATCTCACGTTTGAAAAAGCTTGAAGTTGGTGATCCTCTCGTTTTGGCTCGTTGGCTGAGATTGGAAGAAGTTGGGAAGCATCGGAGCAGGAGTGCAGAGAAATGCAAGGACCAGCAAAATTGGCAGCGTTCAAGCAACG
Organism: Anopheles maculatus; assembly: GCA_002091835.1. Lineage (NCBI taxonomy): Eukaryota > Metazoa > Arthropoda > Insecta > Diptera > Culicidae > Anopheles > Anopheles maculatus. The sequence continues at coordinate 7,944 of KZ063982.1, read as the reverse complement.
CACATCGTGGAAGTCGTCGGATAGCGCGCCAGCGAGAAAGAGTAAGCTGATGTCGTCGCGCTCTTTACCAGCAAAGCATCGTGATAAGAAATGCTATCGTTGTGGTAGAGATCATAATCCCGATACATGTCCTGCCAAACAATGGAAGTGCTACGCATGCGGTAATATTGGTCACGTGTCATCGTTGTGTCGTACGAGACGAAACCAAAGTCGGGTTGCCGAACTCGTTGAAGCTACCGAACAGTGCAGCCTGAACCAGTTGAAGGAGACGGAAGAGATATCGCAGCAAAGTACGAGCCAAAACGAGAATATCACCAACTTGATCGTTCGACCCGGTGCCAACAGTACGAGTACAATGCGGACGGATGTACCCGCAACGATGGAGCTGGAGATTGAAGGTGTGCGTGTGCAGTTCGAAGTGGACACCGGTGCGTGCGAGACGGTGATTTCGAAAGAGACGTACGAGGAGCAACTATCTCACGTTCCGATGCGTGGGACGACAAGAGTGTTCCAAACGGTATCAGGGCAAACTATTCGTCCAGTAGGAGAGCTACCAGTACGCGTAAAAAACAGGTATGAAGATTTCGTTTCGCTTCACATTTTTGTTCTGGAGCCGGAAAAAAAGAAGATGCTTACACCGCTCCTCGGTCGCTCGAGTTTAGATGTCCTAATCCCAGAATGGAGAAAATTGGTAAGTCTTAATTACTCGTCTCTTAGTGCTATTCAACACAGTCTAAAGTCTGAAATTGAACACCAATACCCATACGTATTTTTTGAGGATGCCAGTCAGGCAATAGAAGGGTTTACAGCAGATATTATTCTTAAACAAGGTGCTGTACCAATTTTTCATAAACCATACACGGTACCGTTCAAATTTCGTGAAAATGTAGAAGAAGAAATAGATCGCATGGTGAAAAAGGGAATTATAGTCCCTGTTCGTTCGTCCACGTGGGCTAGTCCAATCGTAATTACGCCAAAAAAGGATGGCACAATTCGAATTTGTTTAGATGGTAAAGCTACATTAAATCGCTTTATTTGTACGGAGCATTATCCGTTGCCTGCTATTGAAGACATCTTAGCAAATTTATCGAATTTTAAAATTTTTTGTAAAATCGATTTAACTGGAGCCTATCTCCAAGTACGATTGTCACACACAGCTCAAGAGTTATGTACCATAAATACCCACCGTGGATTGTTCAAGTATACAAGAATGCCATTTGGGATAAGTTCAGCGCCCTCGGTATTTCAGTCTATAATAGATCAAATTTTGCTCGGAACAAAAGCTATTCCGTATTTAGATGATATTCTTATTGGTGGAAGTACGCTACAAGAATGCAAGGAAAATTTATTCCATGTTTTGGATAAATTAAATAAGCATAAAGTGCAAATAAATTGGGCAAAATCGCGATTTTTTGAAACAGAAATTGAACATCTCGGTTTCATGCTCACAGCTGACGGAATTCGTCCATGTCAAGCTAAAGTGGAAGCAATCTGTCTTGCTCCAGCACCTAAAGATATAGGTCAATTACAGTCGTTCTTAGGTCTTTTGAACTACTACCACAGATTTTTGCCAAATCTGTCGTCGGAATTACATCCGTTATATAAATTGTTAAAGAGAGAAAGTAGATTCTCGTGGTCAGTCGAGTGTGAAAATGCATTTAAAAAGTGTAAAGAATTGTTGATCTCCAATGATGTATTAGAGCCGTATGATCCAAAAAAGCCACTAATACTAACTACGGATGCTAGTCCGTACGGAGTTGGTGCTATTTTATCTCACTTAGTAGGACAATTGGAGAAGCCTGTGTATTTTGCGTTATCCACACTCACACCCGCACAACAAAATTACGGGCAAATACACAAAGAAGCATTAGCAGTTATATTTGGAATAAAAAAATTTCACAAGTATTTGTATGGTACGAGTTTTACTCTCGTTACCGATAGCTCTTCGTTAAAACAAATTTTTAACCCACACAAAAGTTCTTCTGCTGTGGCAATTTCTAGATTGCATAGATGGGCTGTAATTTTGTCTAATTATTCCTATAGCGTTGTACATAGGCCTGGTAAATGTATTAGTAATGCCGATGCGTTATCTCGTTTACCGATACCAATTGAAAACCGGATTGAGCACATATCGGTTACTGAAAGTAAAGTACAGGGATTTATTGGTATCGAAGAGATAATGGAAGAGCAGCACAAAGATGCTGTGATCGTTGAACTGCTCAAAAGGACACAAACCGGTTGGCCTAAAGAAGTAGTGGAAGAAATGAAGCCATATGCAATGATCAGACATAATTTTGAAATAGAAAATAATGGTCTTTATTTTGAAGATCGTGTAGTGGTGCCCAAGTCACTTCAACGTCGTGTGCTTGAAAAATTGCATGAAAATCATGATGGGGTTATTAGAATGAAAATGATCGGACGATCTTATTTTTGGTAGAAAGGATTTGATAAAGATATAGTAAATTTTGTTAAGTCGTGTCCCGTGTGTCAAAAAACTCAAAAGGTACAAAGAGAAATAGTTACAACTAGATGGCCTTTAGCCACATATGCATTCCAAAGAATTCATTTGGATTTATTTCATTTTGATGGGAATACTTTCCTGATAGTAGTGGATGCCTATTCGAAATTTATAGATGTGAAAATACTGCGAAGAACGTGTACGGAGAGTGTATTGGAACGATTGGAAGAAATTTATACGTATTTTGGGTTGCCTTCTGAAGTGTGTTCGGATAATGGTCCCCCTTTCAACTCATCTGGGTTTATAAATGCGTGTAACTCAAATAATATCAAAGTATTGAAATCTCCTCCTTATCACCCTCAATCCAACGGACTAGCGGAGAGGGGGGTGCAGACGATTAAGAATGTGTTGAAAAAGTATCTGATAGATGAGCGATTAAAACCAATACCACTTCAGAAAAAGATTGACAAGATTCTTTTTAGCTATCGTAATACTCCATCTACGTCTACTGGCAAAACTCCATCTTCATTATTGTTTAACTATGTGCCTCGCACATTACTAAATACGAGCAATCCGGTTAAGCTATCCATAGAGAATGATAAAAACTATGTATGTAAATCTCCTAACACTTATAGTGTAACGAAACCAGCTAGACCCACTAATACTTATAGCCGTGGAGACAAAATATTATATAGAAATCATCAAGAAGATATAGTTAGGTGGATACCCGCGATGGTATTAGAGAAAATAAGTCCTAGCACTTATTTAATTAATTTACATGGAAATGTTAGAATGGTGCATACCAATCAGATTCGTACTTCTCAGCTCTCAGATGAATTTCACCCTACTTTGCCTATACCTATATCAATGCCTAATACTGTGACAGGAAATAATGGAACTAGAGTACCCACCGGAAAAGAATATATGCATTCAAAAAGAAAAAGAAGCGAATCATCCTCGCCTAAACTACGCAGATCAAAGAGGATAAAAGCTAGGCAAATGAGAAAATAATCAGAATATTAGGAACTTGTAATCAATTTATTAATTCTCATTTAAAGTAGGGAGGAGTGTTATATACTGAACTATTATTAGTAATAGTAGCCTTAGTAGTAGTAAGCGTTCCACTTCGATCACACATACATGTAAGGTAAAATTAGTAAAAAAGCCCTCGTCAAACTTATCATATGTTTCTTTCTCCGTTATCTGTAATAAAGTATAGTCTTAAACACACCGTAACAAACCGCAGATCATTACATTATCTACCAACAAATCTAGAAATATGTAAGAATGTTTTCGTACGTGTAGATAAAGTAAGAACAGGTTTACAAGCACCGTACGAAGGACCTTATGAGGTAGTTCGTCGATGCAGAAAATTCTTCACGGTAAAGATTAACGAAAGAAACGAATCAATTTCGATTGACCGTTTCAAACCTGCTTTCGAATTGGAAGGTTTTTCCAAAATAGGCAAATATTCAAATCACAAAAAATGTGTTCGCTTTGTAGACAAAGAAAATTAACCACACCAACAATTCCGTTTCATCGCGACTCCGTCACTGGTGGGGGGTTCTGTGGTGTTCGCCTTTATAAACAAAATAGAATTGTAGAACATCACTCTCAACCTGCGACATGAAGGGTTAGCGAGAATACACATCGCACACACCAGGAATCACTTAATGAGAATGAGAGACCACGCGAGGACACGCATCACTTAGGAACTCACGCATTGCGTGAGTAGTGCGTAGGTGAGAGAGGATGGACATGGATAGCTAGATAACGCGAAAGAGAAATGGATTATAAAAAGGGATCGTTGAGTTTAGGAATCTCTCTTAATCGCCTCACCTCGTGTTGTAACAGTGCGGAAATAAAGTGTATTGTGATAAGCAACCTCACAGGTACAACCCAAAGCTTAAAAAGATCCATGGCATCACGACCAAACAATGATAAGGCATTCGCTACACGAACCATACAGCTTTCACTCCGTTGGCCAATCATCATAACACATTGAAACTCCCCCAAGATTTTCAAAGGTCCACCTGATGTTGTTTTTGCTTTCACTGTTGCATTTTTCAACCCTGGGCTACCAATTTCTTTCCACTGCTTTTCTGTTATTAGCGTTATATCCGCACCAGAATCTATCAGCATCTCAACTGAATGGCCATTGATCGCTACATCGACATAACGTGCATGACTATTGCTCACGGTGCAAATCGTTACGGTTCTCACTTGCGATTGATTACCGGTCCAACGAGACCCAGTATTGCAGAACCCTTCCTTATGGCCATATCTACCACATACATTGCACTTATGCTTTTTAAAGATGCACTTCTTTGCAAAATGTCCCTCTCCACAAAGGAAACATTGCGATCGCGTTGGTTGCGGCTTTTCACGTGGCTTTTTAATCTCTTGCCATCTGGGCTTCGGGATTCGATAGCTTTGTTTATGTACCACATTCACGCTTTGCTCCTTTTGTATCATCGCCGTGTCATGCTTGAGATTGATAATTTTCTGGCATAAATCAATCAATTGAGTGAGGGTGGTATCTTCTCGTTCTTCCATGTAACTCAGTAATTTGATGCGTACTTCCGAGTCTTTCTCGTCCTTCAAGCCACATACAAAAATTAAGCATTTCAGCTGTTCTTCACTGAGTTTGGCCAGCTCCGCTTCGACGGTAACCTTATTCACCCTACACCCAAACTCTACATAATCTTCCGTGCCAGACTTTTGCAATTGCAAGCATTTATATCTCCTGCTAACATCGGACCCCTTCGTTCCAAAAAGAGTTTTCAGCTTCTTCACGGTATCTGAAAAGTTGAAATCACTCGGCTTCTGTGGTAACACGTAGCTTGTGTACCTTTCATGCTCCGACATGGCCAGCTTCCGAAGTAACAATCTCACCTTTTCATCATCACTTAACGTTGCAGCATCTTTCTCGAACAATCCTTCGTACCGTCCGTACCACACG
>LULA01015607.1:0-30245 GCA_002091835.1 Anopheles maculatus | reverse complement strand
GTTGGAGCACCGTCCTTGTTCCTCCGGTTGGTGACACCATTTTGCTGGTGGCGAAGGTTTTTTTTCCCGGGGAGCTCAGTATCCCGATCATTGACCAGCAGCGCACACCATCGCTCGGTTGGTCGGTCGTCGTCATCGTCATCATCGACGCCCGTCATCGTTTTTAGAGCTTGGCGAGCCAGCACTGCCAGAAGAGTCACCAATGCCATTGCCATGCGATGGTCTTGATTTTGCCGTTGTCGTCTGGTAACGTGAGCGGTGCCTTTTGTTGGTTGGCACAGACACACACATACACACAAAAGTAGGGAACAAAAAAGGAAAATGGAAAAATCCGTAAAGAAGGATCAAAAATGTCAACGGAAGGATGCGCGAGCTGAATTCGGGAGTGTAATGACAAATTCTGCAAACGCATCCTTAGCGAAATAGGGGAGGGTTGGGAGATGGAGAAGGGAGTAGGGAAAACTGAAACGTAACCGTCTGCGGCTGCAATTGGAACATCCGATTCATCCGTGTCGAAAGACTTTTGTGAGACCTTTTTTTGTTTTGGTTTCGTTGGAGGATGTTTAAGGTTTGGGAGCCTTTCTGACTGTTCCTTAGGGTGACTTGAGGAAGGCAGGGGAAAGGCAGCGGGAGAAGTGGCAAGAGTACCCCGCTCTGGCTTCAACCGTAGTCTGGTCGCGTTAAGTAGCGGCAGCTATCGATGTCATTCTGGCAATTTAATAGCCATTGCCGTAGCATCATTTAGCCCACCGTGGGCACTTGGGTTTTATGACAATCCGTTGACATGGTGTCTCGGTAGTAGTGCAGACATCCAGCAGTGTGACTGTCTGTCCGAATCCTGTAGCCCTGTAGGGGAAAAACTAAAACTTCGAAAAGCGGGAGTTTAAGCAGTGAAAGAATCCTACTGCATCCAGACTTTTGCTTTCGACAGCCACATCCGGTGAGGACTTCGGTCTCTTGGTAAAGGGCTGGCCACACCGATCGAAAAAACCTCGATTAGACCACTTTAAAATTTTACTAGCAGCTTTCTACTGTACCCTCGACGGCAGTCTGATAACGGCTGTGGCTCTGCGGGCTCCGGATCTGGTCAACGCTTTGTTTACGTTGGGAAAATGGTCGTTTCTGGCTCTTTTTTTGTTGCTGTTGGGAAATTTTACGATCGAATCGTTATGGTGCGGTGAAGGAAGTATATGAATATTAAGTAGAGTCTGGAGCGCACCATGATGATAGTTTGTGGCAGTAGTTTTTGAAGTTGAAGGGCGTCCTAGGGTCTAGGTGGGAAGCAGAGCATGTTATAGTTTTGTTTTTGTCCTGACTTTTTTTAACAACTCTGGCCGTTGTTACGTAGAAATGGAAAGTTTTTGTATTTTATGTCACAGTTCTCCGAACATCGCTGACTTTAAAGGAAGTTATGGAGGTCCTGGGAATTCTTGAAAGCTGTAGTGGTGATGAACGAACGAAAAGTGGAAATGATTTCTTGGAGATCCACTAATTATCAAAATAATAACTTCCACGAAGTGATAAAGATGCTGTAGGTTGCTAAATACATAGTCAAATAATTGAAATGTATCATTATAAACCCGTCAAGTAAAATCACCCAAAAAAGCTCATCATACCATATCGCTCGAAAGCTAAATCGATTTTTTATCGTCACTCAGTGTCTCTGCTGCTGCTGCTGCTTACAACCCAATCGCCAATCATCTTGTTTTTTGTGTGAGCTCACGCACCCGAGGACATCGCTGCGATGATGGAACACATCCTTAATTTTCATGTCATCAAAACGGAAGATAACTCACAATGAATGGGTAGGGCGAAACACACACGACAAACGACTCATCGATACAATGTCCCGACGCCATCGTCAGCGTAATCGGTGATGTAATAAAGTTCGTCTCGGGCGGTGTAGACGTTGTTCCGGCACCCGGCCAGACTCCACACTCCACAAGCAGTATGCGGTGCGTTCGGTGTTCTTGGTCGATGCGATATATTTTATAACTCCATCAACCGGCCATCAGCACACACACACACACGAGCTTTGTGTGTCAGACGGTGAATGTGCAACGAATGCGGGGCATCGTCTCGGTGCCTCACCCACGCGTCGTTCTCAATCCTTCAATCGATCAGAGATTGACTGATTTATCGACGGACAGGTTTTCTGTAGCGGAGGCGAAGCACAGGAAGATGAAGCAGAAACTGTAGTATCATCACATGGCATCATCATTTTGTCAATCAGTCAAACTTTTCGGTCGAGATTGGTCGCTACAGATTGGACGAGGATCGCCGGGAGGATGTCTAGATTAAGGTGTTGTTGTTGTTGCTGCTGGTGGTGGTGGTGGTCGTTCACTCACTTCGCCAACGATGGACAACCCGATCAGTCAATCCCGTCAATCAGTTGCTCATTGAAGTTCGGGCGTGAGGTGGCGAATCTCTTAAGCGTCGAAAAAGCAACCAAAACCTCCATTGACTGGGAACTTCTTGTTCTCGGTACACACCGCCATGTTGCGCGTGTTATGACGGATTTCGATGGGAGCATCGTTTTATTGGCGTCTTTTGTTAGCAGCATTATTTCGCCAGTCTCATCAAAAACTGGTCCCGTGCCGAAGCAGAATGGATCAAATGGTCACGTACTGCTCACGTACCGGTAGTACCGAAGGTGCTCAGTGCACCCATAAAGTTGACCACCACCGTTGAGTCCTCGGTACGATTCGATTGAGTTGTTACGTGCGCTTGATGGATGGCGGGATACAGGGGACTTTTCGGTGGCGTTCTTTTGTGTGTTTTTTTTTGTGCCCCAACTCAACGAATCAAAGCGAGTCGAACGTCATCCAATTAGCAAAACACTAGCTCACCAGCCCCGACGACCCGATCGTCCGGGTGGCCGTTTGAGCAACACTTTCATCATCGCCGGGGCGGAATTTGATTAACTTTCGCCCGAAGAAAATAAAGTACGACTTTCCCGACCTTCCGTCTGGGAATGATATGAAGAGAAGAGGTGCTAGAGAGAGAGAGAGAGTTGACAGAGGGAAGGACGAATAGCACAAAAAATGCAGAATGAAATATTTCTTCAAACAGCGGAAAAACTGCAACAACCCAGCCAAACGAAAAAAAAAATGGGAATAACTTGAACTTTTGGCAAATCGCTTCGGTTGCGGATGGATTGGGGAAAACGGTAGCATAAAAAAACGATACAATTTTGACGCTACTGTTGCAAGAATAAACTGATCAGAAGAAGATTTCCCCTTTTTTTGGTATTCTGTGATCCGAGCGAAACCGAGAGCGCACATCCTGGCTGGCTGCAGGTATTGAAAACATTTATTTTCCAACATCCCCGACCCGACGGGGTTTGGGAAAGTTTTTTTTTTGTCCCGCTTTTCTTTACGTTTTCCCGCATGTTTCTTGCTTTGTTGTGCGATGCGCCCTGGGGAGCCTGTTAGCCAAATTCGAACGGAAAATCTCGTTTAGTGCACAATGATGAAGGTAGCAAATTTTATACTACCGTAGCAGACGCACTGACGGTCGGTCAGGAGTGATGGGTCAGGAGAATGGCGAAGGAACTCCCCGAACGAGCAAGTAAAGTTGAGCCGGCAAGTTTGTTGGCCTCGTTTTGATACTTTTTTTACTCTCCTTTAGCTGCTTCGGACGATGATGTTGTGGTTGAGGAATATTTTATCCTGCCATCCTGCAGACGACCAGCCATATTGAGATAGGTTGTAAAGAACTCGTGAGTGGACAGGTGCATGTAGCAAGGGCAGGGCTGGCAGAAGAGGCAGATTGGCGCGCTCTCCTTAAAGGATGTAAAATTGCATATAAAATGAGAAGACACAAGTTGCTTTCAGTTGGTATAGCTTGTGGTTACGTTTTCGAAGATCATTACTAGGAAACGTGTACTGAGGTGTGTTGAACTCTCGATACAAGTTCTCAGAAGGAACATAATTTGTAACAACGGCTTGTAACTGTTTAACACTCAAACCGATTTACATCGCACACCTCCATTTTTCGTCCAAGAGTGAATCGAGTGACGAGAGAGAGAGAGAGAGATAGAAAGTGAGAGAGTCTTAAAGGACACAGTGTCGGCAGTGTCACGAGGAAGTGTATGCCGTGTTGGTCTCAAACTGCAAGGACCAACAATCTCATGTATCTTAAAGCACGTCATGTGTGTGTGAGTGCGCAAGTGTTTGTGTGTTTAAGTGGCATAACATACACACGGGTTCACAGCAAGTACGCTCTTGGCTCGACGGATGCGAAAAGGATCTCTCGGATACCGTGTTCGGCAGTGTGGACATAAATCAGTCGACGAAACAAGTGCACCTCGGGGCATTTGTATTGTAGCATGTTGGTACGATAGAAGGGAAGACCACAATGACCATCTTTTTCTTGATCAACTAGGACCGGTTGTGTCTGGACTGGTGACAGCTACTTCTTATGTTTTTTTTTTGTACTCTCTATATACGGTGGATCAGTGATTCATTGGACGATAGATAACGAGAGTAAATGTTTTGAAAAGATGGTCTTCGAGCATAGCGAGTAGAGTACATATGTCTTAATGGACAAGCTTGAGCTAGGCTCAAAATCGCAGCTGCAGAGTATCTTTGATTGCACAAAGTCGACTAAATGTATTTATTTATTTTTATTTTGTTCGATACATTCCATGTTTGTGACTTGTGTAGAGAGACCTCAATTAATCAGACAGTATCGATAGCTCCAAAGGTAAGCGCGTTACTCCTGCGATATTCCGAGTAGACTTGGTTCAAATCTAATCTTGTTAAAGATTTTCAAGATTCAGGGATCGGGTTTTTCAAGTCAAGAGCAAGTAGCTGATAATTTAAGAGCAAAAGGAACATGTTTCCTGAGGATCAGAACATGTCTACACCAACAACAACTCCGCTTCCTTTGCTCCTTAAACAACAAAGTCGTGTCAAAGTTGAAGAACACTTGGCAAGTGCTTTCTTCTGAAACGCTTTTCTTCGAGTACTTTATGCATTTCGTTTTCTGTTGGAATTGGTCGTGCCCGTTGCAGTACGGGAAACCCTTGCTTCATGTAGACCCTCGACACCGCATCGGATAAGTGCTTTGCGATCGTTTGTCGCGTAATGCGTAATGCGTTTGTAAGTTACCGTGTTAGAGCAGGGCGCCAGTCAGCCATGCCCACGCCCCGACTCGGCACCGTAAATGTTCGCGCTGCTAGTCCGCTAGGGAAGCCTACAGACGGCTCTGGCTGTCTGCCATAAATGGGCAGTCACGACCACAGGACAACGGGAACGCGTCCGGGAAAGGCCGCACTACTACGGGGCATGTCATCGGTTATGTTCGGTCAGGCATCACATCGGTTTGGCGCTACAAGGAACCCGTTACAGTGTGCATTTTGCCAGGGTGCAAGCGTAAGGGGCGTTGGTTCACCTGCGATCGGGACCAACATGATAGTGCCCTGATTTCGCGCCAACGCACCTTCACCAACAAGCTGGTACACCCAATCCCGCAAACGGTAGAGATGCACCTGGCTTGCGGTTGGGGTAGTGTGTTAGGTCAGGTCACAAAACCGAAAGGTGTTGTGGGCAGTGGCAGACCTATGCACCGTTGGCAGACCTTATCACGTTCCCACAAAGCAACCGGTGCTGCGCGCCGGTGGTTACTGTCATAAATGGGTAAAAATGACATTTAAATTAAGGCTCTCCTTTCGACCCGAGACCACAGCGAGCTCTGTGCAGCTGGTTAGGTTAGGCATAGTGACAAATTCATTGCGATTACGCGAATTACTTACCCGTGGTAGTCGCCCGTGCTTGGCGTGAGATTCGTGTGACTCGCCCTGTTTCTGTGTGTGTGTACGTGTGTGAGGCGAAACGTGAATGGGTTGGATTTTTCATAACTCGCGCAATGGAACATGAAACCTTTTAATGAAGCATTTAATTAGGCTACTTTATATTCTGACGATTCGGATTGTGAGTGGTGCGCGTAGACATGGTTGTGGATCAGATTGCAAGATGTTGTGGCATCGAGGCTGTTATGCGTGATGGGCTGCATGAGATGCTGTCATGTTTTGGGATACTTCCTCAACCGCATAACAAATCTAATAGAAGAGAATGCAATCCATTTTCGTACGTCTTTGTCCACGGCGGTGCAATGTCCTCAATTGCTAATGATTCTTTGTTCGTCTAACACTTTGCTTCGCGTGTAGGATGAAAGTATCTAGGTTAGTTGAAGGAGGTGGAAGAATGTTGGTAAAACCTGCGTGTAACAAGACGCGTTGCGGACAATAAAGTGTTGAGTGCAGTGTCCACCTCTGACAGCTCTCTTTATGTCATCGGACGAGAGGATCGTGTGTCCTGCTATTTCTATTTCAAATCTTTTGTTTTTATTCTAGATCGTTGAGTTGTTGTTTTCCAAAATAAATTCCTGCAGCTAGCAGCGCACTTGCAAGCGAGCTGGAAGTACTTTAACATGTTGTAAGTACGCAACGAAAGACACCCAGACGATCGCGATCGCAAACATCCGACAGTGCGACGGAGATGGTAACAATCTCTGGGTGTGATCTCTTTCCCGCCACCATTACGATGAGCGCACTGCACTGCGCTACACAGTACCGAACACATCGAGGCAAGTCAAGCACCCGAAGTGATTACTCGGTCAAGGATAGCTCGACGTTGTTTATGTGCTTTCGAACTCCTCTCACGGCGCAGTTGCGGAACGCGCGTTCGCGCCTCTTTGGTGCACCCGATGTGAAGCACTCTCGAGAGTGCGTACTGGCACAACATGACGTCCTCGCATGCGTTGCTACGGTTGCTTGCCACTACTGGTGCTTCCTTAACTCCGGTTCTTTCTCGCACTGGGCACGCATACACGATCGTCACCCGGGTCACATCCTTCTTGGTGATCCTTTTTCGGTAACGTTACACCAGCGAGACGCAACCCGTTGCAGGAAACGACACATGTGTGTATGGGCGACATTCCACAGGGGGCGATGCGTAAGGAAACGTGCGTGCGCGGTTCAGTGTAATGGACGATCGCAGTTTACCTTGAATTAATGGGCCAGCAAGCGGTGGAAACTGCTCGAAACGGCACAACACGATGGTGCCTACGGTGCATTGAATCTTCGTCCTTCCCAATCTACCGTTCCGAGAACCGTTGAGGTGGTTATGTGGTTGCGATTCTGGAAATTCAGGCCGCAGAAAAAAATGCATAAAGTCAACAATTAAATAATACATTTTGTAAACAGCGCGTCCGAAACTGACCTGATTGCATAGCTAATGGGCTGGCAGCACCGAAATCCGTATCGGATCTAACCTGGAAACGGTTGTGGCCCGACACCTTGAATACGCAAGTTGACGCATGTCATGCAACAACATGCACACGCCACGCAACTGGAATGCAAAAAATCCTCCGGCACCATCCAAACGCTGCGTGCTGTGTCGGGCACTAGTGTCGGGTGATTGCGAATGGCGTGTTCCAAATTTTGCGTGCAATTTATCGCTTGCTGACCCAGGGTAATCGAAGATAGATCGGCACACGGAGGCAAGTGACTTGCGTGGGCTCCAGACCCTGTTGTTCTGGGGGAATTTCAATCGAAACGAACATTCGTCATTTGTGTAGATCGCACCGTGATCTCACAATCGAAAGCAACACGACTCTGGAAACCTTCATCCAACCAGCCTCACACATCGGGTAATTGTTTCGCACAACATAGCACACCTAACCGAATGCCCCAAAGGCTTATACATTCTCCAATTCGGGAACCAAAATCAAGCCACGATTGACAGCTCCGGTTTAGCTGCAAGAGTCAACAATCGAATGGCTGACAAATGGTTTTACGGCCTGTACAAGCGGCCATCCCCACTGAAGGCGTCAAGAAACGGAACGGTTTCGCCATCCATTTTTTTGTTGGACGTGTTGATTTTTTCCTTGTTCTTGTCTCATCTCGTGTCATGCAAGCGCTCAACTTGGCTCCATAGTTGGTACCACCAGTTTGTGTACCACTCTATTGTTTCGAGCCAAATGTCAAAAGTTACCTTTGACCCTTTATCGTAGCTGATTATTCGTCCAGCGCCTTGGGTAATACACGGGCGAACGAGGAACTTCGCTTTTGCTTTCGATTTATCGCACCCCAGGCAGATCAACTGGTTATTTTTGGTGAGTGCAGATTACTACCTCACCTCACCGAGTGCTCGCTCTTCCATCTCCTCTCCAGCTACAAAGAAATAACTTGATTCGCGCTCGAAAACGGTACAAGGAATCACCTTGAACAGTGAGCGACCAACACAACTGGACGAGAGTCAACTTTTTGATGCTGGTTTGCTTGAGAAGGTTGGACCCTCCCCAAATCGTCCGATCGTTCCGCTTTTAGGCATGTTTTGTGCCAACCAGCGCACAAAACGGTAGTTTAGGTCTCCGCGTCCGTGTGTCCACGGGTTTTTGACGTTTCGTGTTGCCGATCTTCGGCCGATGGTTTTCGGATTTTGTATACAATTTCGTCCGAAAATTTCGTCCACAAGCTTTCAACGGAAAAACGGGGGAACTGACTGACCATGGGGAACCTTGGAAGTTTTTCGACCCCGTGCAATCCGAGCGAGCGAGCGAACACAGCAAACCGGCACGAGGCGTCCGGCAGACATCTTTGACCGAGTCTCCGAGGCAACGCACAATTTCAGTCGGTCAAGTTGCGTTTCGGTGCGGACGGACGGATTTGGCTCGGTTTTGGCCGGAGGTTTTTTTTTGTTATTCAATTTTTGCGCCGAAGCTCTCGAAACCCGTTGAAGGTAAAAGTTCAAAGCACTCCGGTCCGGTGGACCTTGTTTCGAGAGCTTTCCGCAGTGGTTGGATTGCCCGGCACGGCTGGGAAATCGAAGATGAGGTGTATATTTAAGATGCGCAGCTAATGATGAGAACAATTATCGACGAACAATGTGCACAAGCGATCGGCATACCTTAATGAACTGTGGCTATGCTGGAATTTCTAGACGCGTTTACATCACATGGCTGGAGAATGGAGTTCCCATTTTCTGTGCGATCTTTAACTGTGCCAGATGTTCTTTAGTCCTGCTTTTACTATTCTTTCGGGAGACGGGACCTTCTTCCCTGCTCAGGTGGGACTCGCCACTGGCCCACTGGGTCACTACATTGTCATGTGTCTATCCATTCGTTCCCAAACCACGTCTATAATATCTATGCACACGGTTGGCATTCACTTCGCCACACTCAGAGGAGTAGTTTATTGTTTGCAATTTAGTAGGTCGCTCGCCGACCAAACTTAGACGGTCCAAAAACGGCTTAGAGTCTTCGGTGCTACGGCCCGAACCGGCGGTGCTAATGAAAGCAAAAGGGTGCGAGAATTTCGTTCGCTTAGATGACGATGGTTACAGGTGGTCACAGGTAGGAGTTGCTGAGGAACGCCTGCGGGCAAACGAGCGAATGGCTTCGGGGAAGTGAATGCTTAGCGGGAAAGATATGGCTGTGGTCCACTGCACCACCAAAAGTGAGTGAGATGCTTCGAAAGCACTTAGTTTGGTGCTGTTGCATAATGTCCTCCTTTTCTAGCAACACATTAGACAGCAAAATGGTCTCAAATAAGATCGCAAAAATTCGTATGCAAACTTCTTCAATTATTACAGTTTTCCTTGTTCCACACATGAAGATTGTTCTTTAAGCATATATACTTGGCCCAACTTTCCGAGCTGTCGATAATGCATCGTAATGTTTTATGGGCGATTGTTGTTCGAAAGCATCACGCTTTTCAAGGCTGAATTCCCGTTAAAACACCCTTCACATTTGCATCGGTGGGATGGTTAATCGGTGCGCGTCGAGCGCTTGTTATGCCTTACTGAATCACCTGATTTTATGCTGTAAGAAGCTACAGTGTGTCTTCTGTGTGAGTTAGTGTCTCATAGTCTGTCTATGAGTGGTTTAGAGAGTGCTTTCGAAAGGTCACACCGGTATGAGTGTGTGACATTCAATCGTCTTGTATCGAACCGGAAGAAACGGAAAATGGAAACAACAGATATAACAGATTCTCTTTTCATCAAGGATATGACGCTGAGATCAACTATATTTCGGATCAAGATATTTTGACATGTAATGTTGATGGCTTGGCTGGAAAGTTATCGATCAGAACAGAGCTTTATAATATTATATGACTTCCTCTTTTACAGAAAAGACTTGACATTGCTAGATCTTAAGGTCTAAGATGGATTCGATCTCAGAATTTCTGGATAGTATGTACGTTAACCTAACTTAGTGCTGCAGATTCACACTTAGTGAGTGATTTTTTTTTTAATTAAATGAGTGAATCACCTTTTCACAAATAGTTTTTAAAAATCATTTGAGATACGAGCGTAGTGTCTAATGACTCCTTCAGAGCGATTTCAATATTACTACTCTCAAAAGAGATGCAAACACTCTCTGAGATCAATAGCGACTAGCGACTCCCTCAGAGCGAGATACTCTAGAAAGAGTTGTTACAAATCTTTGTCCTTTGAATCCTAAAGGAGTTGTTGCAACCTCCTCAGACTGTGTTTCAGAGAATTTCAGATTTATTGACTCTTAAAAGACTCGGTAAAAGAATCGAATCACGATGGCGAAGGAACAAGGGTGAATTAATTCTTTGAAAAGAGTTGCTACTTTCATCTCAAATTTTGAAGGCTTCCAAGTAATTCGAAGTCAAGCATCATTCCCAAAAACAATACAAATTATTTTACATTATTGTAGCTATAATCATTTATGCTATAGAATATTCAATATTTGTTTGAGCTTCAATACTGAGACTATTTCTGGAGAAACACCGTGTAATTAGAGTTAAATTAATCATCCCAAGAAACCCGAATTCCATCTACTAAAACAGTTCAAAGCTCGATAAACCATTCTTACGCCCATTATCGCACGGATCGGCCCATTATTATTTTAGCTTTGCTAACGCTTCACCGCGCGTGTGTCTGTAATTAAAGCCCTCAGGAGCATGAACGCATGAAGCGTTCGCCCGGCTCAGTAGGTCAGCTGAGCGGGTCATTATCGCTCATTTATGTATTTAGTTGCATTTAGGCGGGTGAGCAATGGTACCTTGTTAGTGTGTAGACGCTGTGGAAAGAAAACAATTTACCGGGGCCAACCCGCAGCCCCAACAAGCCCAACAAACAAACAGCTCTATCGCGCATACGCCGCTTTAGGGATGCTGCTACCGTCTAATGCTGGCATCACACACACACACACACGCACCTAGGTTGAAGGCTTCGGCAGTGCATCTTTCGCACTCGAGTTCAGCGCGTGGGTTCATTGCCGTCCGCGGGCCGACTCACGCAATAGCGCCGTTTGCAATGTAGGTTAGTGAATTTCGCGCTTCCTTCCTCTCGCACGCGTTTGGCCCTGCCTTTCTCCTACCGAAAGCCCACCGAAAGTGAATGAAACCTCCCAAGGCGGGTCACCTGCTTACCCTCCCCCCCCTTCTGAAACCCACCACCAAAGCCATAGTTGGGTTGAAACTAAACACGTGAAGAAGCATCGTTTTATTACACCCCTGACGGAGAGCCGTGTAGCATGCGCAATCGGATTATTGTATGCAGCATCGGAGTCGGATGTACAGAGCGCTTCGACATCTTCCGTCATCATCACACACTCGCGTCAGGTTCGCCGAAAGGTCGTCCACCAAAAAAAAAAAAAGAAGCAGCACCCCCAAAAAAGCTCAAAAGTTGACCACGAAACGGTGAACTGCGGGCTCGAAAGAGAGACCTCTCAGGTTCGTCGCTCCTTTTCTCGCTGTCGTAAGCATCCGGTGCTGATGATG
Organism: Anopheles maculatus; assembly: GCA_002091835.1. Classification (NCBI taxonomy): domain Eukaryota; kingdom Metazoa; phylum Arthropoda; class Insecta; order Diptera; family Culicidae; genus Anopheles; species Anopheles maculatus. Next base: position 18,484 of record LULA01015607.1, on the reverse strand, counting down.
GTGGCGTCGTCGTCATGGCGTCCGATCTCGCGTAGTGTGTGCATTGCGTAATGTGCGATCTCGCGACTCTTTATTCTCTTTCCGCGCGCGCGCGCGTACAACAAATGCGGTGATTCTTCTCACGGAGCTTGGCCGGCTGTTTGTGTGCTGTCCCGCTCGCACACCATCCTCTCACTTTCACTCTCACTCACGTCAGGGGGGGGAAGGCTTCATTGGACCCGCCGAAAAATCTGTGCCAATGGCCCGACCGGAGGTCGCGGACCAGCATCAGCCGTGGGCTCGGTTTCGATGTACCAGGGGTGAGAGAGAGAGAGATTCAGGTGAGAGGTGGTATGGAACAAAGCCGCAACTCGTTAGGCGGCGACAAGGGTGGTTTTACGTTTTTTGGAGGTATTTCTCGTTCCATTCTCCATGCGCAGAGGCTCGTTTTTTTGCGTTCGTCAGTCACTCGCTTTACTCTAGCGCACGCAGCTTATTTCGTACGATTTATGTTGGCACACATTTTTTTTTTCCGGTGGATGTTTTGGACTGCTCGTTTTTTTCGCGCCCATACTTTTGGGGAGGTTTATGTTCCGCTGTGACTGCCAAAAAAGCGCCCAGCTCGTTGATGCAATCGCCGGCTTATTGCACCATTCCTGGTTGGCGTGTTTGCTTGCTGGATGGAGTGTGGCTTCGAGCAACAACAACACAAAATGGCAACTATAAAACGATCTCCAAATATCATTTGAAAGGAATGGCAACATACGGTGACGCTAGACCAGCGTTAGGGGCTTTTGCTTTATGTTGCAAATTTTGTGTGACAACCAGAGCCTAACATGCTTCGGGCAATCAAAAAGTGAAAGAGGAATTAAAAGTTGGAAAAGGAAAAAAAAGTTTAATAAATTTCAGAGGAAATTTATTCATAAACAACTTGGATGACAGCAATATCCAGTGGCTTACGATGATCTTCAAAAGTCTCGTTTGCTTCTCAAATATTCAAAGATGCTTTCTCAATCAGAAGCTCATGGCTCTATACTCAAAATATGCTTAATTATAGTCACTCAAGTTATTAATCAAGACAGTATTTTTTTGTGATTTTTGTGATTGTGATGTTTGTCAAAAAAGAATTTATTTCATAATTTTCTGACACTGTTTATTACAGTGTTTCTCACTTGATAATGCAAAGTTACCTATGATTTTTGCAAACGCTACATACGATTTCGTATGGAGCGTTTGCAAAAATCATAGGTAACTTTGCATTATCAAGTGAGAAACACTGTATCTAAGAAAACATGAGTAACTATTGAAACCTGAATAAAACAGTAGATCCAACAGAAAACTTATAAAAATAAAAAGAATTGTAATAACAATTGAATATATAGTTTAATAGAATTATGATAGCTGAAAAAGAGATAAATATAGTAAAACAAGTAAGGAATAAGAAGTAAGTAAATAATCAATTATAGAAGTAAAACAACTCAACCAAAACATAATCAACAGAATGCAATATAAAAGAGGATTAAATAATTTAAATAGATCTTATACAGATAAGAGTCAGATAAAGCTTGAATATGACCTTTCTTAAATCAAGCTTTATTATAACAAAATAGGCAAGATTGCTCAACCAAATTCTCAACTAACCCATTAAAGTTATAAGTAAACACCACACCAAGCCACCCAGTCACTTCAGCGCGTCAATTAACTCGAACGCCCTGCAGGAAGATCGGCACCCGCAGAGGAAGAACTGACCCACGGTTCGGAAACGTCGAAAATGTACGGCATTTGCGATTGCAACATACGTTACATATACATCCCGTCCCGTCCGTCCGTTTGCACCGATTCTCTCTGCCCGCACCGATCATGATCGACGCATCGCCGCCGGCACCAACGTCGGCAGAACGTCGATCGAGCTCAAGGGCTGGTGGGGCGATGGGGTGAAGGGAGTTTGCGTGGTGCACACCACTGTACGGGGATTTCGTTCATGGACGTTCATTCACTTTCGTTGATTCTTTTCGTACCGCGATTCATCGCGTTCGCTTTGCCTTCACCCAGTCGGATCAGGTTCAGCCAGATTCGGGCGAAGAAGACAGAAAAATAACCGTTGTTCGTGGTAATTTCGAATCGTACAACCAGCTTTTTCGGTACCACAGACGGAATTGGGTTGAAGTTTTATCATCCAGCCGTATTCGCGAAAGTATTCGGTGGTCGGCGGCTTGCGCTCTGTCTCCTTCGTTCAACGCTTGCATCGTGTGAAAACCGCGTAAAGTTTTATGCTGGACATATTTTTGTGCACTTTAATGAAGCCATCAGGGAAGCGAACCTGTTCTCTTGCGGGGGGGTTTCTTTATTTGCTGACAGTTCGTTTGCGACCCGGGTGAGCTAACGAGGTGTTAAATTTATCCTATTTTTATGGGGTGGGTATTTATGTCGATGAACAATTGGTCTCAAACCCGATCCATAATTATAATTTCGAGTGTTATTGAAATGTGAAGTTGTGCAGAAATTAAGGATTGAATGAGAAATTGCATAAAAATGGGTAGCTATTTCGACGAACTTGTTAAAAACCTTGTTAAAAATTCATCTTTGCAAGTCAAACTATTTAAATACTCTTTTAGCAAAACAATTAGCACAACCGACAGACAGATACGATCGATTGAGTAATGCAATTGAGTTACGCCAACCTTAAACTCTGTTCTTACATTTCTCCCCCCTCTTCCCTTCCCCCCATCCCCTCCCTTCTCCATCGTGTAGCACCCGCAGGATGTGTGTCACGATTATTTTCATCAATTTATCCGACACGATCGCGTAAAACCCACGGGGTGGATATGGTTATTTTTTAATTTTTGATCTAACCACTACGTAGCGTGGCGTTGAGCGAGTGCCATGCAATCGACACTTGCATCGTGCGACGTGTGACGAGTGACAGAAAAGTTATTAATTTGCATAATTGGTTGATGGAGGTGTCGGGCTTGTCCTCTACGCTCTAGACGATTAGAAGGTTCGCAGGAATGTGGTTTTAATGATCCATTGTTGTAGGATGCTGTGGTGTTTGGGTGATTGAGAATATTTTGGTACAAAATTGAAGCAAAAGTACAACACTTAAGCATCTGTTAAGGAAATTAGTTTTGGAAGGAAATGGTTAGAATTTCAACAGCATTTCAACCAGTCGGAGAGGTTCTTAAACGCTCAAGTGGAAATACACCGCCACTTTAGCGTCGAACAAGGAACATTGGTTAAAGGATGGGTTTTTGGCAGATTGTTTACCGAAACACATGAAGACATCAATTATCGTTTGAAGTGCGCGCCACCGTTCGATGAAGATTTCCCAGCCACAAAGTCACGTTCGAAATTTCCACCAAAAAGTCTTATGTACGTCAACTCATAATCACTTTTGCTACCGAGGGTGAGTCCTCTTATGCGTCCTTCTTGAATGTTTGTTCGCCAGGCAAGAAAAAGTACCAACAAGTGTGACAACCAACACACAGGAAGTTTATGATTGTGGGTTTTGTGGTAGACAAATCCGTGCGACAACGATGCGCCGCGAGGGAAAGCCATGTTTGAAATGCAACTGCAAGCTGCTTCCGTTTGAAGGAAGATATATGGGATGGAATGGGCTGAAAGGGTGAAAAAAGGGGTTCGCTAATGGGAATGGGAAAAAGGATTAGTTTTTTCACTTGTTTTGGTGTTGTTAATGATAACAAAAATGGGTGCAAAGAGTCCGGAAAACGGAGAAGTGTTTTTAAAATGCAACGACGCCTGCTATGTAACGTTGTGCATTTTTCCAGTCTGTGTAGGTTTCTTTATTACTTGAAAAAAGAATAAGTTTTTGATAAGTCACATATACAGATTGAAAAACATAAAGAACAATACTAAATAATAAAGCTAAGGTACTCTAAGAAGATTTTTTTTATAGTAAATAAAGTATCAAAATATCCTTAAACTAAATTCGTTCTTATTCTCTTCTCTTTTTAGGTATGTAACACCATTTTCCATCACCAACAACTGACAGAACATCAGAAATTCCCCTTCAAACAAGTATGATTTTGTAACAAACAGTCCGACTAAACAGACAGCCCATATACACACACGAACGATTGTGACGATGATTAATCCGCTACCTCATGTGTGCAAAGCTGTCGTACGCATGTCTACCGCGAGTGGAACATGAAGTTGAAATTCGATCCCCAAAGAGTATGTGCGGTACCGCAAAGGAATCGTCAAGCTCGTCTCTTGATCCACCAAGCATGAGCTCCACTACACTACAATGTGCGGCCTGCGGAGGCTCGCTGCATATCCTGGTCACGGCACCGAGCCAAAGCGCATGTTTTCGCGTACGCCATTCAATCATGCAATTTTTGCGATCTAGCTATTTGGCTGTTTATTACGATCATTATAGTCCATTAAATAGGGCCCCGGGGGTAGGGAAGGTCGGGTTCCTGCGTTTGTGTCGTTTGTTCCCCGTTCGACGTACTAGCTCACCGTTTGTCGTAATGAATTGCGACGAGTGATAAATGTTTGGCTACGGCTGCCGACTTTGAGTCAGAGCTCCGATGTCCAGTTCAGTGTGGTGCCGTATGCCCTTCTATCGACTCGGACTCTCCCGGGTCGGAGTGCTGGGAAAATGGACAGCCAAAACAGCCTCCAGCAATCGACGAGAGACGGGTGGCAGTGTGACTACTGGCCTGAACCATTGCTGCTTGGTCCAAAACAAAACGGTTAATCCGTCCGGAGGCATAAGTGAACCGCAAGAATCTAACGTCCAGCGTAGGAGGACATAATCGGGGACCTAATGGGTTGGCTGGTTTGGGTTTTGTTGGTTGCTCACCACACCGATTTGATGAAGTGACATACGCGAGCGCCCGATTCCCGACTGCATACATAACCTTTGGCTTTGGTCGAAGGCGAAGAAGCCAGTGCCGTGTGCCCTGCGGACATCCACCGTCCAGCAAGACACCAACCGGGGCCGGTATTTGTGTCAATTATCGCGATATGATGGTTGATTGTGGTCCATGATTGATTAGTCGCGCCTGTCGCTAATGTGTTCCGCCGTGTTCGGTCTGGACAGACACACTCTGATTCGCTGAGGGAGATTATCTGGTGCAGGTACGTAGGGTTTAAAAAAGGTGCAACTTGTTGCACCGCACGCTTACATTGTGTTTGGTGCGTTTAATTGACAGAGCAGCCGGCCGGAGACAGACTGCTGGTGGAAGTGTTTATCTTGCGGAAGATAAAGATGTAGAGATAGGGCACAAGAGGGACCTGTTTGCTAATAGGAGCTTACAACATATTATGTCCTAACGGTAGCAAGATTGTCACTTTATGACACACTTACTTTTTTATTAATTTTAATTTGAATTTAGAAGAGCGCCCTCTTTCGGCATTTCAGTGAAGTTTCTTAGGACTTAGGAAGGCAGATGATAGTGATATAGTTGGTGGTAGAGTTTGGAGTATTGCGAGATGGAAAATAATTTTAATGAGAGAACATAGTCATCCTCTCACATCATGCACCATGTACAAATCAATCATCAAAGATCAGCGAAGGGTTGAAGCGCATGTAGGCGCATAGTACGCGGCCACGACGATGTGCAAATAGTTGGACATTGAGTAATGAACCGAACGGACAAGAATATTGGCCAGCTTGATGCAGGAACAGCTCGTTGAGTTGTTGATTTAACGAGTTACTGTTGTGCTGTGTCTGTTGTGAAAAATCATTATGATTCACTTCAGCAAAAAGGATAAGATAAGTGGGTTAAAATGTGTGTTGTTTCGAGCGTTCGGCTCACTGTCCCGCGGAGATCGCATGACCCACACACACACACACACACACAGACTCCCACTTCGATACAAGGTAATCTCGGTAGTCCAAACTATCCTCAACCTGGGCCTTGGTGTTGTTCCCTTTTTGCTCCGCTCAACAGCCACCGCAATCGAAACAAACATTTATCTAATAACATTTATTGGAAAGGAATAACATAAACATCCATTCAGCAAATCCACTCCAGAATCGCTGCCAAGAGGCTGTACCACTGGTGTCGGGTGGTACAAAGTTTTGATTTACAGCCGCCACCAGGCCACCGGGGCACCCTTCGCTACACACCATGCTGCGTAGCGGACATGCGTACACGTACGTGCGCATGTTTCGTAAGCCATTGCGACTGGCTTTGTCAGTCTCGGTACCGGCCGTTTTTGGTTTGTGTTTTTTTCTTCTTCTTCTTCTTTCGTTTGTGTGTGTGTGGATTTCCCTCTGTTCGCACTCCGAGTACGAGTGGCCTCTTGATCACACTCCGAGCGAGCGTCAACAGCTGCACGCAGTACAAAACGGATCGGACAACCGGTCTTGAACCGTGCCATAAATTCACGCCACGCTGGACTTCCTCGACGCCCGGCAAGATCGTCGTCCGGGGTCAGTCGGTGGGCCGCCCTTTGGCCACGCACTCGCCACACCATGCCAAAGGGCTGCGAAACCGTGTGGGAACGCGTGTGAAGCGGTTCTTATCGCGAAATCGATATCAGTTACAGATTTATGTGATTGTATTTGCAACACGGGGAGGTATTCGATGGTGGAATATGTTTCGCAATCAGGGCAGGGATCGAGAGGAGCTTTTTCGAGTCTATAGTAAAAGACTTTAAAATTCCTTTTATCCAGGAGAAACCAGATGGTCTGTTCGTTTTTTTGCGTACGCAGAAGCTTCTTTTGCATAACGACTACATTGCGCTCAGGCCGAGACGTGCTCTTTCCCACCAAGAACAAAACATTCTACAGGGTGTTGACAGTTGCGACCATTCTTGCGGATGCTCTCGTGTTGCATAAGAACTTCACTGTCTGTCCCACCGTTCAGCTCACTTTGCTCGAATGTTCTTTCTGGCACTTCTTCCGTAGCCGGCCGATGTTTACTTTTACCAACGACACGCCAAGGACGGTCGTGACGATCGTTCGGTACGGAGCAAATGCAAACCGGAAGGAAGCAATGAATTAACGGACAACAATAAAAAAAAGGGAGCAAATTTGGGAAAAGAAGGGTGTACGGTCGGGCGACAGGTTTAAGGAAACGGTTACGACAAAACATCCTCGGTTGAAACGCTTTATTTTCGACAACATTGTGGAGCGTTGTGAGCGTTACCCGTTCGTGCTAGGGTTACGAAGACATTGTTCTCACGTTCGCGTAATTTATAATCGTTAGCAATCAGGCAAGAAATTGTTTTAATTTATTAAAGTAAGTAAATAAGAACGCTTAGCGGTTAGAACTAGCGAAAAGAGGCAATACAGTAGAAGTTATTTAGTAAAATATTAGTTTTTACATATAAAATTAATCAAAGTTTTGAAATATGCTGCTAGATCTTCTTGGAAACTGACAGGAAAAGCTAATCAAAATGGGTTTTATCATCAAAACGTGCATTTTACACTGTGTTATAGTCTTATGCTGTAATTCCTTAAAGTATTAGCCCATTTAATCTGAAAACATATGCATATTTGTGATACACTTAACGAACCAAGGGATCGAGAGGAGCTTTTTCGAGTCTATAGTAAAAGACTTTAAAATTCCTTTTATCCAGGAGAAACCAGATGGTCTGTTCGTTTTTTTGCGTACGCAGAAGCTTCTTTTGCATAACGACTACATTGCGCTCAGGCCGAGACGTGCTCTTTCCCACCAAGAACAAAACATTCTACAGGGTGTTGACAGTTGCGACCATTCTTGCGGATGCTCTCGTGTTGCATAAGAACTTCACTGTCTGTCCCACCGTTTAGCTCACTTTGCTCGAATGTTCTTTCTGGCACTTCTTCCGTAGCCGGCCGATGTTTACTTTTACCAACGACACGCCAAGGACGGTCGTGACGATCGTTCGGTACGGAGCAAATGCAAACCGGAAGGAAGCAATGAATTAACGGACAACAATAAAAAAAAGGGAGCAAATTTGGGAAAAGAAGGGTGTACGGTCGGGCGACAGGTTTAAGGAAACGGTTACGACAAAACATCCTCGGTTGAAACGCTTTATTTTCGACAACATTGTGGAGCGTTGTGAGCGTTACCCGTTCGTGCTAGGGTTACGAAGACATTGTTCTCACGTTCGCGTAATTTATAATCGTTAGCAATCAGGCAAGAAATTGTTTTAATTTATTAAAGTAAGTAAATAAGAACGCTTAGCGGTTAGAACTAGCGAAAAGAGGCAATACAGTAGAAGTTATTTAGTAAAATATTAGTTTTTACATATAAAATTAATCAAAGTTTTGAAATATGCTGCTAGATCTTCTTGGAAACTGACAGGAAAAGCTAATCAAAATGGGTTTTATCATCAAAACGTGCATTTTACACTGTGTTATAGTCTTATGCTGTAATTCCTTAAAGTATTAGCCCATTTAATCTGAAAACATATGCATATTTGTGATACACTTAACGAACCAACTGTCAAAAACGGTTGTCAGTTGTCAAACGCTTCGGGATAAGTGTAGCTCTTTTAGTTCAACTGCTTCGATTGCTCGATTGTTGGACCAAATCTTTCTTAAAATGTTCCGATTTTAAAGTCTAAGTCATCATAAACCACAATATTATAAATAATGTACGTAAGCCCATTCCTCGATCCTGTCATTCACTTGCGGTCAAACATATTAAATCCATTCAGCGTTTCCATTTCTGCTCGAACATCTTCCAAAAATGGAAGCATCAACTAATCAGCTGCATATTTCGTTAAAGCCTGCAGCATAAGCGCTCACTCGCGCTCGTCCAGCCCATTTGTTTCTGTTTCCCACCCACTTAATTTGTGGCGTACAAATCGATCGTTTTGCTGCGATCGCCATGAATCACTGGTGTAGCCTTTCGGAACCACGGTGAAGGGTTGCCGGTTGTCCGCAGGGCCGAGCGGATACCCATTCCCAGCGGTATCGAATTTGAAACGCCAATTACGATACCCCAGCGTAATCCAGCTGAGGCACCGTGTTCGGGTGTGCGTTTGTGTGCGCGTAACGCATAACTGACATTCCTGAGAAGCTCGTCGAAAAGAGCTCCAAAAACGAGCCAAAACCAACGCACCAACGTGTCTCGATGTTCGAAGCTGTGAAGCAGTGCGGGAACCAACGCCATTTGTTTTGTAGAAGCGAATCTCGTTAGAAAGAAAAAGTTTGGTTCGCCGAACAGCCGAAGGAGTGTTTGTTGGTGATCCTAGGGTGGTCAGATAAGAGTGAGAAAAAATCCATCATCTTTAGAGTCTGGCGGTCGGACTGGAACGGATCTGGCAGTGTTGCGATCGCCAAAAGTCCCGCTGTCGATGTGGACGAGACCCCCCGGTGTCTTCTGTGCCAGATGGAATCTGGAGTCCGGCTGTGCTGGTGGAAACGCTTAGACTAGGATATACGGTCAACTCGTCGGAGTCGGTTTCAAGATTTCAAGATTTTCGAACGCGTACCTTAGTTTCGCTTGCAACGCACCGGACGGAGCGGTGTGTCACACGCTACAAGGAGTGGCGCTCGAGCTGGAGGCTAGACGTCAGCTGTACTTCTTTATTAAATATCGCCTCTCCTTGTCTACGCGTTAGCACCAAAATGGCTACGCAAGTCGCAAGCCTTAAGACGTTAAGACCCTGCAGAGGTCTGTGGATCGCATTGCACTTACGCAGAGATTGTCGCTCCCGATTACTGCACGCGGTACTGCCGTGACCATCTGGCGGGATTAGTTATCGAAGTCGAAGTTGGCAGAAAACTCACCCGGCAACCTTCCGCCTCTTGATACTGCTCGCTTTGCATGGAAGTGGACCGAGGGCTCCCGTCTGGTGCATTGACAAATACAACGTTGCTTGAGATTTGTTTGGGACGCAGGAGGGCATACGGACGGCTGTAACTAGATTGCTGCGGACAGTTTGTCACCAAGTGTGCGGACGCCCTCTAGGGAGCGAAGGAACTGCGTTGAGCGCATGGGAATGTAACCGTTGGTGGGGACACGCTTACGCCTGTAATCAATAAGACTGTCCTCAATTTGGTTTTCCAATTTATTGTACCAGTATCCTGTACCCTTAGTTGCTGCAGACATTGCACTAGGTCTTTTGGGAATTTTTCACAGATAACTCATACTCTGCTCACAAACTATCGCTTGAAGTAACGTGAAGCTCACGCTTCTAAATCCCTTTTATTTCGCACCTGTGCTTTGCTGTGCTTTGTTATACCCACTTTTCCAAGGATAAATCATTGCAATTCGCACCTCATTATGTCGCAACCCGTGGCCCTAGTCAACGGTTAACTGCATACGACACAAATCCGCAATACCATCCATCAGGCCTAATTCGAGCCAATCAATAGCAATATATGCCAACCCAGGCCGCCCTCAACCACAGACAGGCCTTTCGGATTTAAGGCACCAACTTTGAATAATGTACTCAGCACCCTTTTGCACCAACATTGTACCTAGCTCAAAATAAAAACCGAACGGTGATCACTGCGAGTGCGTCGAAGTAACAGTGTGTCATGAACTAAACGGGACCAGTCGCGAGGTCCCCTAGGTCGTGATCTCTATCGTGTGTATCTTGTAGTCGACGTACCAAAGACCCGAGCGAACGGTGGACGCAAGCTGCAGATGCAAATGAAGCATTGCCTCCATCGTTCGCCCGGTGTTCGATCCGGCTGGCGGTAGGTCAGCGCATCAATACGCGAACGTCGATGGCGTTGAAACAAGAGCATTAATAATTGTATGAATAATAATGGTTGCTGAATCGATTGGGCAAACAGAGCATTCCACGCCGTTTCGTGTTGTTTTCCCGACTCGAAACATAATCGCAAAATGCTTCGGCCGAACGGTAGGAAAACAGGCGTCTTGTAAATGGTTTGTACCCGTGCTGGTTTACTGGTGGAGATAAGCATCGAATTGTTTTGCAACCTGTGCTGTACGAGGGACCTCCCAATGATTGTGTTGCGGTGAGATCCTTTTTATAAAAAAAATCCACCAGAGGGCGCTCTAGAGCAAGTGCAGAGAATTAAGTTCGTCGTGTAAATGTTTTGTACCCGTGCTGGTTTATTGGTGGAGATAAGCATCGAATTGTTTTGCAACCTGTGCTGTACGAGGGACCTCCCAATGATTGTGTTGCGGTGAGATCCTTTTTATAAAAAAAATCCACCAGAGGGCGCTCTAGAGCAAGTGCAGAGAATTAAGTTTACGCACGCTAGTTCACGAGTTAAGCTTCATTTCTTCGCCAGACAAGAGCATTAGCTCTGACGTACAAATAGTTTGATTGTCTTAATCCATTACAATTGACTACAATTTCGAACTATTACACGCGATCCTTCTCAACCACGTATCGAAGACTACAAGCGCAATGGCTATGTTATTTAATTATCCGTTAATTGTTCCACTGCCAACAGTAGCAACGGCACCCAAATCCATGTGTATAAGTCTGGTAACGCTCACCAGTAACCAGTGACTGGAAGCAAATTAGGTTTAACGCTCGTCTTCTCGTCTCAGCTGTCTGTTCTTGCCACGAATGGCGCGGTTGGGCGTTTTGTTGTTGAGCACGCTTCACGGGCAAATGGTTTATGAGAGCATACTCCACGGATTCTTGCTCGAAAGTCGAACGATAAAGCGTGTGTGTTTGTGTGTTTTAGTCGCATATAAAAACAGCAGTATAGACAGGATAGTGGAGGAAGACTTCCCAGTGCTGCCAGTGGAAACCAGACGCAAGCAATGGGGAAAACTTTGTAGACAAAACAAATGAACTACCAAGACGCGAAAGTTTTTGGCCGTGCTTTTGGCACCTTCTTCATGTTTTATGCTTGGGTAGGAAAAAAGGACGATTGAGGATTAGAAGATTTCTAGTTCCCGCCGTACTGGATGCAATTCGCTCGGTGTTGGGGATGATTCTGACATGAGTTACTGTGTGAGAAAAACTGATTGTTTATGTAACAGTGTGTTGATATTATTTAACGCCTGTTTTGGTTGACAATTTTCAAAGCACTTCACAATACCCATATCGGCTGTCATTATCGCGAAATAAAGTACAATATTTTTCGCCCAAGACATTTGTGTTAGACCACCACAAGTCACCACCATAATAATGGGTACGATTAATACCTACTCAATAATTTTCCACCGACGGTAATGAACGGTAACTTCCGTTGACAATTGTGACAAATTGTTACCACGCGCTGGCGTGCGTGTATGTGTGTGTGTGGCTCTGTCTTCCACCGGCCACACGGGTGACACAACACAATAATGCTGGGTGACGGTTTGCCCTTGCCGCCTTTCATCGCATCGGTCGACCCGGGTCCTCGGTCGTCCGCCGAGGCAATTATGCACATGCAGCCCCAGCCATTCGATTGCATTCGGCTAGACCGCCTGCAGACGGATGCAATAGCATAGCGATACATAGTTCGCGGGCCAGCATAGCGAAGCCAGCGGCGTCTGTAAGACCGCTAGACACCTAGCAAGCGCGTGTGCGTGTGTGTGCGCCCGACGAATCTCGGCATGTTGGGGGCGGAGCGATATGCAAAACGAGCCACCCCTCGACGCAGTCCACCACGCGTGTTACAGCGGGCGGGTGGTTGGGTCGGTCGGTGCGCGGGTCACGCGTGTACGACATTTGCAAACATACCCACCTACGCGAAAGGGACCGATCCTATCTTTCGTGCGCCCGTATCGCGATCTTTTAGCACATGTTTAGTGCGAAACGCCACGCAGAAGGAGCGCGCACTCTCGGCGAGGCTTTGCATTCTTTATTTATGTGTGTTTCTGTTTTTAACTGCTCGCGCTGCTGCTGCTGCTGCTGCCACACAGTTCGTGCGTACGCACCCGTCGAAATCGTTTAAATCTTCCAACTGCAGCGACCGGCTGGGACTGGATTTCGGGAATTTCGGTGTGCGCCGGACGCGATCGGGCACGCTGGCAGGCGACATTGCGCTTGAACTATTAAAATTTCAATTACTTGGAAAAATTGCATCGCATCGAAGTGCGCACGTGGGGCAATGCTGGGCAGCAGCAGCAGTAGCAGCGGATCAGCGCAGCAGTATCGATCTGCATTAGAAGGACGCGCCTCTTTGTGCGCCACAGCGATGGGTGACAGTTGTGTGTGAGCCCGTGCGCGCGCTTGCACTGGAGTTACGGTTGATTATGCAAAGTGGTGGAGGTAGTGGTGCGGGAGTGAGGGAATGAGGGGGTGGCAAGGCAAATGATATTTACTATCGCCTTTTGTGGACGATCCTTCTCAACCACGTATCGAAGACTACAAGCGCAATGGCTATGTTATTTAATTATCCGTTAATTGTTCCACTGCCAACAGTAGCAACGGCACCCAAATCCATGTGTATAAGTCTGGTAACGCTCACCAGTAACCAGTGACTGGAAGCAAATTAGGTTTAACGCTCGTCTTCTCGTCTCAGCTGTCTGTTCTTGCCACGAATGGCGCGGTTGGGCGTTTTGTTGTTGAGCACGCTTCACGGGCAAATGGTTTATGAGAGCATACTTCACGGATTCTTGCTCCAAAGTCGAACGATAAAGCGTGTGTGTGTTTGTGTGTTTTAGTCGCATATAAAAACTGCAGTATAAACAGGATAGTGTAGGAAGACTTCCCAGTGCTGCCAGTGGAAGCCAGACGCCAGCAATGGGGAAAAACTTTGCAGACAAAACAAATGAACTACCAAGACGCGAAAGTTTTTGGCCGTGCTTTTGGCACCTTCTTCATGTTTTATGCTTGGGTAGGAAAAAAGGACGATTGCGGATTAGAAGATTTCTAGTTCCCGCCGTACTGGATGCAATTCGCTCGGTGTTGGGGATGATTCTGACATGAGTTACTGTGTGAGAAAAACTGATTGTTTATGTAACAGTGTGTTGATATTATTTAACGCCTGTTTTGGTTGACAATTTTCAAAGCACTTCACAATACCCATATCGGCTGTCATTATCGCGAAATAAAGTACAATATTTTTCGCCCAAGACATTTGTGTTAGACCACCACAAGTCACCACCATAATAATGGGTACGATTAATACCTACTCAATAATTTTCCACCGACGGTAATGAACGGTAACTTCCGTTGACAATTGTGACAAATTGTTACCACGCGCTGGCGTGCGTGTATGTGTGTGTGTGAATCTGTCTTCCACCGGCCACACGGGTGACACAACATAATAATGCTGGGTGACGGTTTGCCCTTGCCGCCTTTCATCGCATCGGTCGACCCGGGTCCTCGGTCGTCCGCCGAGGCAATTATGCACATGCAGCCCCAGCCATTCGATTGCATTCGGCTAGACCGCCTGCAGACGGATGCAATAGCATAGCGATACATAGTTCGCGGGCCAGCATAGCGAAGCCAGCGGCGTCTGTAAGACCGCTAGACACCTAGCAAGCGCGTGTGCGTGTGTGTGCGCCCGACGAATCTCGGCATGTTGGGGGCGGAGCGATATGCAAAACGAGCCACCCCTCGACGCAGTCCACCACGCGTGTTACTGCGGGCGGGTGGATGGGTCGGTCGGTGCGCGGGTCACGCGTGTTCGACATTTGCAAACATACCCACCTACGCGAAAGGGACCGATCCTATCTTTCGTGCGCCCGTATCGCGATCTTTTAGCACATGTTTAGTGCGAAACGCCACGCAGAAGGAGCGCGCACTCTCGGCGAGGCTTTGCATTCTTTATTTATGTGTGTTTCTGTTTTTAACTGCTCGCGCTGCTGCTGCTGCTGCTGCCACACAGTTCGTGCGTACGCACCCGTCGAAATCGTTTAAATCTTCCAACTGCAGCGACCGGCTGAGACTGGATTTCGGGAATTTCGGTGTGCGCCGGACGCGATCGGGCACGCTGGCAGGCGACATTGCGCTTGAACTATTAAAATTTCAATTACTTGGAAAAATTGCATCGCATCGAAGTGCGCACGTGGGGCAATGCTGGGCAGCAGCAGCAGTAGCAGCGGATCAGCGCAGCAGTATCGATCTGCATTAGAAGGACGCGCCTCTTTGTGCGCCACAGCGATGGGTGACAGTTGTGTGTGAGCCCGTGCGCGCGCTTGCACTGGAGTTACGGTTGATTATGCAAAGTGGTGGAGGTAGTGGTGCGGGAGTGAGGGAATGAGGGGGTGGCAAGGCAAATGATATTTACTATCGCCTTTTGTGGACGAAAGTGTGTTGGGTCGGCCCGGAGTAGCAGTTGACACAGTCCATTAGCATACGTATTAGACGAACATGTTACTGTTGAGCATAAACGGCAGTAGGATAGGACCATACTGGTAGTTTGGTTCTACATTAATTCAGAAGCATGGTACATTTCTCACGTGTTAAGAAAGCTGCGAGAAAAAATAGGCTTTTTCAATTAATATGTTTATGAATTGAACATACATAGGAAGATAACTTTACAGTACGATTTAAAATCAATTTGGAATGAATTGTTTTATAAGAAAATTAATTAAAATTTAAAAAAAATCAAAAAGATTATTTTAATACTATGTTACATAATGAAAAGACTCAAAGACTCACCTCAAAAATGAAAACTACAAGAGACAATCAAACAAGAAACGAAAAACAAATCAGTCAAATTGAAAGAATAAGCAAGTAAAATTAGAAAAATATACAGAAAGAGAATAAAGGGCGTAATAGAAAGAAAAAAAGGGAGAAGATACTAGTAAAAACAAAGTAAAAGTAATAAACAAACACAAAAAATTCTCTATGATACTAAAGAATTAAAACATTTAGGCCCCTTTAAAAGTAACAAACGTGCCATTAGAGCCATATGAAATGAACATTAGATCATAGTAGAAGTCTTATTAAGCATAAATTATAATGCCAAGGAAACCAAGAAGAATAAGAAGAAGAATTAAAGGTAGAAGAAAAAGTAATAGAAGGAGAAGTATTAAAGAAGAAGAGGTCAAAATATAAAAATAAAGATATAAAGATTCAATGAAACAATATACTTACTTCTTCTTCTTCTTCTCTGGCACTACAACCTCTGTAGGTCTTGGCCTGCTATTTCTAGCTTTCTATGACTTGGTTTTACCCGTAGCAGAATAGTCAGTCCTGCGTACGGGGAGGCGGTCCGCCGGGATTCGAACCTCGGTCCTGCCGTGTGAAGACCGGCGCCGCTATCGGATACACCACCGGGCCGCCCCATATACTTACTTACTTACTGTAAAAAATCGTCTAACATGTCATGTGAAAGGAACCGGACAATCTTGGTGTAATATAAGTTTTTTTTTAAAGGACCCCCAGACATTGGCACATCGTTAATGGATTTTTAATGCTCTCTTTCATAAAACGGTTACATACCCCGAGCATAAATCGGAAGTTGTAACGGTAGCTTACCAACCGGCTCACTTTTACCAGCCCGGTTGCGCATTGTACTACGTATCACGCACCAGTTTCAGTGTGGTTCACCCTGAGCTGACTTCCCAACCGCTCACAACGTGTGTTGTGACACACACACACACACCAAACGAGTGGGACATCAATCAGAAGGAACAGTGATTGCGATCCGCATTTTCGTTAACCACCGTCAACGCCGATGACTTCAGAGCACCGAACTGCTGCCGAACGAGCCTCGAGAGGGCTCAACATATATATGCGTACCACATCCTGTTTGGGGCTGGTTCTAGCGCGTTTTTCCCTCATTCCGCGGTGCGTGCGTGTACGTTTCCTTTTCCCGCCCTGCCCGCATGACCCACATGTGTGTGTGCGTTCGAAACCCCCTTCGGGTACGCATGAAAAACGAGCCCGGCAGTCCGGTTGCGCTCGTTGCATTACGGATCGCCTCCAAACGCACCGCGATTCGCACCGGTTTGGTGTGTGGTTTTGTAGCGAAACTAGCTCGCGCAGGCTATGATTTAATAATTGCTTCGTCGCGCAGCAACATTCACCGGCGTGTGCGTGCGTGCGTGCGTGCATATTCTGCCCACCTGGGTCGGGTTTCAGCTTTAATCTGTTGCCTTTTATCACGACCCGGGCCGGGGCGAGTTCATTGGTTCATGCACCTCGTTCAAGGGTGACGGTGACAGGGCGCACTACAAAAACTGATCGCGATCGAGGGGGGGAGGCGAAGGAAGGGTGTTGAAGAGGGGTGGTAGTGTCGATACGCACACGAGGATAACTGCTATCGGGTGTACAGAGTAAGTGAGAGAGAAAGAGTTCGAGAGCTAGCTCGAACTAAGCTTAGATGCTGGTCGACGAACATGGTCGCAGAATGTGAGTGGTGCAGTTAAAAGGTGATTGGTACAGTTTTTCCTCTAACTAGAATGTTCGCTAGAAAGGAAACGTGATGAAAAACCACTGAAATGTTCAATTTATTTTTATTTTGATGTTGATCTTCATAACAAAATAAAAAGAATACTTTTATAGCTGTGTTAGGCAAGCTTTATAGAACATTTATAGCATCTTTTCTTAGTATATTTAGTGTCTCGTATTGCTCCACTAATGCACTCTGCAGAAAGTTGCAAAACGCCACTGAAACTGCTTTCTTAATTAGTATTGAGTTTATTCGTAATGGCTTCCAGCTTAGCCAAACTGGTCCAATAAACCTTGCTGAACAGATCTCGCATAGCTCATCTATCTGCTGCAAAGACTCTGCTGCCATAAGCCATAAAGCCGCGTTCCGCACCTGTTTTACTGATATACCGCGTGCAAAGAAATACTTCGGCGTTTTTTTTTCTCTCTTTCTGTAGCTTGTCGTGCGAATTATTATGAAACAATCTGTAACCGGTCATTACAATGCAAGTTCCTGTTGTCGAACGGCACGATCCTTAAATTATAGCACGAAACCGTATCACCTTAGGAAGAAAGAGGGAACACAGTGTGGTAACGTCTCGATTCGGCTTGGGCACACACAGCCCCATGCTGCCGCGTGTTGACGAGTTCCTCCCCGGTGATAGGTTGATCTGCCGGTTGGAAGACATGGCTCCAGTTGTGAACCATGTCAAAGGTACCACTCCCTCGGTGCATTTGGACGCCAAAGTCACGAGACTCCAGCACCAACAGACCATGGTTCGATATCTGATTTGTGCCACGCAAAATGGCTACGAATGTTTTCATCCCCCTAAAGCGCACTGGCGGGGTTCGCTTCCATCTCTTCGACATCTTAAAGTACGCGAACCCTTCCCATACACGGTACAGGTTTGTGTCAGATTTAAGTAGAATATTGGGTTTGGGACTTCATGTTACTATGGGTAACGTTTTATAAATGGGTAATAAAGAATTAGGCTCTCTGTGAAACGGTTGTTTAGTGCTTTTCCTTTCATTTTATTTATAAACATCCCCCTGTTTTATTGTGAGTTCTTGATAAACCTGCTGTCTTATGTAACGCTTGAGTCAACCAATAAACATTTCTCAGTACAAACACATTTAAAAGTTGCAGTACCACACACACACAACGGTGCGCTCGTTGATAACGAACGGATAAAATTAAATGCTCGCAAGAAAAAAAGCCCATCACACACCGGTACATGAAAACGGCACAAAAGTAAACCAACAACATATTAAAAGCTAAGAAAACGAAAAAAAACCAACAAAAACGATCAAAAACGAACATAAAATTAACTGTTTCGATCGTCGAACGTCG
>KZ063981.1:14391-30250 GCA_002091835.1 Anopheles maculatus | reverse complement strand
GAAAAAATAAGACATCAGCACGACGACAAAAGCGTAACAGCCGAAATCGGAAAAACAAATCTACAGCGCTAGAACACGGGTGTCCATTACCGGCTAGTGACCTAGTTTAAGTATAGGATGCGCTTGATTATACACAAAGTCCAATAAGTCAGACCATGCAAACACAGGAAATGGTCGCAATTTCATGTGTGCCCAAAGCAACGGTTCCGAAAATGTTCCCAACAGGCTGGAGGTTGAAACGAGCTGTCCAAGCTTCCAAGTGATCCCGCTGAGTTTCGGACCATTAAAACCCGTCTTCCGGCCAGTTCGACACGATCTGATGTCATCCAGATCCAGCACGGTTAGAATTCCTACATCCCAGTGCGTCATTTGTTTGGATAACATATTGTACCCCAAACGGTGAGCTCTAATTCTTCTGGTTTTTTGTTCTCTTATGGGACGATCGGTTTTTTTCGTCGGTTGCATACTAGAACGCCACCTAATAATCCCCCACCGCCGGACGGTCATTACCATTTTGGGGACGAATTATGGTACCGCTTTCCAAACGAACACGGGAACGTTCTTCTCGATCGTTCGGACTTGAAGCAGTAGTAAAGGTGCTATGAGGATGACTTTATCGTTTAAAAAAAAGGCAGTCCTACCTATCTCGATCGAGATAATTGAGGGTTATTAGCATCGCTTTATTTATTTGACATGGAACGGGGAAGAAAAGAGTTTAACTTTCGGATATTGGACATCGTGAGAATAGATTGGAATTGTTTACTTTAAGTGAAACGTTCTGTGAGGTTCACGTGCATGATCGCTACTACAGCTTTGAACAAACGATTTTTATTCCTTTCGGCATGATCAAGAGTTATTGGCTATTCGCTTTATTTATTTAACGTTCGAGCATTGAACAGTGTTTACTTTCTGCGACAGTCCAAGAGATCACGTACATGATCGTTAGATATGCTCTGAAGAATAGTACAATACCGTCTGTAATAAAATGACTTTACCCCAATTAAGCAAAACGGAAACCTATTTCCAAATATTGCGATTTTTTCTAATGCAAACTGCGCAGAGAGTTGCCACATGCGTTTGCACAGCTGGGAACGCTTCTTTGATCGACCTCAGACTGAACGCTCGAGATACAGACATCCGCTGGATTCACGGAATCAAGTGTGTACACACCTTCTCGGTATGGGGTGTCTAAGAATTGCTAGAGTGTACAGGATTACTCCCATTTAGTTGGTGCCACTGTGCTACGACACAACACAGCATGTTTTGCCTTCGCAGGGCCGGCGTTTTAAACGCCGCCATCTTCTGTTGGCTGTTTTTGAGTGTTAGTATTACCGTGCGCGATAAGCTACCGAGCTAGAGCTGCACGATCAACTGACCCTCAACTTACTCCATTGCAGATTGGACAAGCGGAACCGGTGCCCGATTTTGCCATCAATGCCGTAATTACGGGCAGTAGCACCGTTGCATCACTCGCACTAGAGACGAAGCTCCTGTTCGATGAAGCTGGAGGAACGGTGTTTGAGCTACAGGCAGGCTACAACCGGCTCGCCATCGTGAAGGATGCTATGTCGGATATTGCAACGAAAATTTCCAATGCCGGTGCAGCACTTACGCAGGCCATCGCTACGATGGCACTCAACAAAAGTGGTCCAATTCCGACATACTTTGACCCCATCACTAGCGCCATCACTAGTCTGCAGGCACTCCTCACAAACGGATTAACGACGCAGCTGAACACGCTTAACAACACCATCGATCGTTTCGTGTCGGCTAAGCTGGGGGACAGCTTTCGGACAATGTCGCAGACGCTCAGTACACTGTCCCAAAGTGTGGCTAACTTGCGAGCGGCCGTTATCGCTGCACGGCAGGCAGCCGGTTCCTCCACAACCGTCTCTTCGACCATTGCCCGACGGTACGTTACCACGCGTATCGTGAGCGACATCACCAACGGTGTTCGACTGCTGAAATCGGACGTTCCAATTCTGGTGTACGTCATCCGTTCGACGCTCGGCTCGTTCCAGAGCGCAGACGTGTACCTAACGGGTATCACCGCTGAAGCTCAGCTGCGTGAAACTGACATCAAGGATCAGGCCACAGGTTACAGCTTCGACGTGAACGAATATGTCGGTGCGATCAAAACGAACACAACGACCGTGCTAACGAATCCCTACACCAAGCTGTCCCAGACGTATACGGCCACGCTGCAGACTAAGGTAGAAGCGGACGCTAACTTGAAAACTGTCGTCGACGGATTGCTGACGGGAATAAAATCACTCTTCGACACTGGCGCTACGAGCGCCACGGACAAAATTGATACCACGATCGCCGCGTACCTCCAGCTCGTCCTCACACTCGACGATGATTTGGCCACGTTCTACGGCACGAGCATGTGTGCCATAGTGAAAGATCTGCTCCAAGTGCTGATAGAGAACGGTCCGAACGCACAATTCTGTTTCAGCAAGTTCGGCACAAAGGTGTTCAACTTATTCGTACTGCACACGTACGATTCGGCCGCCTGCTATCGGTTACAGTACATACGGTTCGACAAACTGCGCAACGGCATCTACAACATCATCACGCTGATGCTGCACGACATCGAGGATTTCATCGAGTATCTGGAGCGTTGCACACAGTTCAAAAATCTGCAGAATTGTGACAGCTTCGTAAGTACTGCCAGTCAAATTGATTTGAGTGTTTTTTTACTCTGACCTATCCTTCTTTTGTTTCGCCCCACAGTTAGGAGCCGAATATCAGACTCTCTTCACATACACCACCGAAAAGCGTGACGCCCTGTACCGTCTGCTGACGCAGGAAACTAACGCCAGCTATTATCGGCTAGAGGGATGCTTTAGCAATAGCAAGCACCTGCTCGTATTAGATGCCGAAGAAATGAAGACATCTATCGAGTTTTGTAAGAAGTTTGGACCTGTGTAAATTGTCTGGTTCCTGTACGTTTAGATTTATTTCGCTGTGAGTTTTAATAAACTGTATAGAAATATGTGTGTTATGTGTTGTGTATGTAACGTCTTTTCGCCCAATTTGTGTGAACTTCATAACGAGTCTCATAGACATTGTCCCGACATCGAGAAGACATGAGCCGTGTTTGTACAGTTGTCCGTGACACATGTTCTGTTTCACGTGGATTCAGCTGTCAGACAACGGGTTCGAGACTTTGGGACAGATTTTTTAATTATCTCAGCCACGGTATCACAAAAGTGAAGATTTATCTGTACATTGGCATTGTACAATAGTTAGTATGAACATTCTAACACTATTGGCGCTTATCTTTACACTTCAGGTTAGCATCTTGCCATTTACTACCATAACAAACGTCTCTCTAATCTAATCCATCTACTAACTCTCCACAGTCGGTTGCGTTCGGTTTGCCACGAGCCGACTTTGGTATCGCACAGGATGTACCGAACAGTGTGAAGGTTGCCGATCATGCCACCGCCCTACACGGATCGTTCGATGAGCTGGACAACTTCACCGCCACCATCAAGTCCGGCTACGAACTGCTCATACTCGTTGCCAAGCTTTTCACCTCGATCGCTACCAAGCTGTCCAGCTCGGGTACGGCTTTGATGGATACGATCGTGACCTTGGCAAATGATGATACCGGCCCGCTGGTGAATGTATTTGCACGTGTCAATCAAGCAGTAGCGGCACTCGACCAGCTGCTCAACGGTGGCCTAAGTGTGGAGTTAAACACTCTCACTAGTCGGCTAGGCCCATCCCTTAGCAACCAGTTTAAGGATGGGTTCCGTGGCGTTAGCTTAGCATTGCAGAAGCTATCGACGGCGCTTGCCAATCTTCAGGTTGCGCTTGAGCAGGCACAGAAAGCAGCCGGTAGTGGACCGGTGACGTCAGTGCATGTGAGACGATTCGTTACACCTACATTAGTAACTCGAGTGCTTGCCGCTTTGGACGAGATCGGTGCCGGACTTCCAACGGTTATGTACGTTATAAAGAGAACTGTTGGATAACTTCAACGTGCTAGAAATGATCGTGTATAATCCGTGTGGATTGTATAACATAATAAACTTTAGCTGCAAAACGCTGCTGTCTCAATCATCAACACGGTCCCGAATTAGATTTGATACTGGAAGCAGCTGATAATCATTTAGACCATATTGTTGTTTTTGATACGAATTTGCACAGTAGCCGCGACAGTCAAACATGGGAAAATCTAATCGACAAGCTGTTTCGGACAGCGTAACCTCGGTGTGCAAAAACACACCCTGCTAAATCCGGCATTGAAAGATGTTTTGCATCTAGAAAATATTTAGGCTGAGGTTAGAGAGTCACGGTGTTGACACAGCTGCTATGCAACCAGCGACGTTTCTTACAAGTTCCCGTACTGGCACATTACCAGTGATTGCGAATTCAGTTGCATCACATCGGTACATTGGTGGAGTTTTAATTCTCTCCGAACGGTGGTTTTGGGAGTGACATAGGGATAGCATCCGATAACCAACGATGGCAAGCAGAAGCGTGTTGATATTGACGATCCTATGCGTTCTTCGGGTAAGTTTGAGTGAGATGTTAAACCACCATTAAGATGCAACTTAGTTCGGTCTCTGCTCTGCAGAATGTTGCCGGACGGCCAGACTTTGGTATGAAAGGAATTGTTGTGGGGAGCTCGGTAGCGATCGAAACTTCGAGCAGTGCATCGTTCATCATGGGCGCCCTAAGTGAATACAAGATCCAGCTTGGTTCAGACTACCAGTTACTCTACAACATGCAGAACGCGTATTACTCCGTCGCTGAGAAGTTCACCACGGCTGGCATTGCACTGACCGATAAGCTGATTCTGCTAGTGGACGATGACTCGGGCATAGTGACGCCACCGTTCCAGTCTACCATCTCGGCGTTATCGAGCTTGCAAGCTGTGATCGATACCGGATACACACAGGAGTTCCTAACGCTACAAAATCGCGACAAGATGTTCATCACCGACCGGCTAAAGGATAGCTTCAAGTACATTAGCCAAACGTTCACACTGCTGGATGAAACACTACGATTGCTCCAAACAGCAGCAGAACAAGCTCAAGCAGCTGCCGGTGGTAACGGACAACCAGTGTCCCTAGCGTCCTCTAGAAAGCTTGTTACACCTCGCCTGATCAACTCACTGGATATTAATATTGGTTCGAGGACATTTGTGGCTCGACATTTGGAAAACTAAAGCGGAAACAGATATATCTCGCTATATATGTAGATGTGTGAATTGTTGGCCGAAACAAGATCACACGTTGACCTTACTTCAGTGCGCTGAAATTAAGAAGTTGGTGATGATTAAATCCATGTTGTCGAGGGAATCCCAATCAGACACTCTACTCGAGAACATAAGTGAAAGCCTTGGCAGACATTTCTCTTGCGATTAACTCAAGGACTAGTCACGTTGCCGCGTCACCCATCTTCAATTGCCAATTAAACGTTCGGCAGGTTAAACCATCTCAAGAAAGTGTCTGAGTCATCGCGACACTCAAACGGTGCTCCATTGGCACAAAATCCCAACCATAACTGAGGAAACTTGTTTGACGAAGTAAGAGCAGCTGAAGCAATGTAAAGTGCTACTCATACGATCGACCCGCTAAGTCGTCTTACCCGACGAAAACCCTGACGACCACAAGGAGTGTAGAGCAAGCTGCTAAATATGGCTAATCACGGAGCACGAGCGCGATCCAAAAAATCGTTGATTGATTGTCACTGCCGAAAAGTATTAGGCCCGGGCGGGCTTCTTAAATGTACAACATTTCCGACAAGCGAGATATGCAGGGAGAGAGAGAGATATGAGAGGAAGAAGTGGGTGACAAGGGACAGCAACAACAATGAAGGTCGATCGTCTCGTCGTCGATGATCGTGTCGTTCATCATGTTTCATCGCTTGTTGAAGGTGAATAGAAAAATTTACATTTCCGTTGTTACGTTACGTTTGCTGAATGACGTCCGGAAGAGCAGAAACTCGAGTCTCGCAAGATAAACGTACAAAACATCCCTTAATGTCTGTCAGCTTGGGTTGACACAGACTGTTTTACTTAATACGCTGACGTGTAACTTAATATGCTACGAAAAATAAAATCATATCTTCAAATCTCTGGCGCCAACCAGTCAGCTTCAATTTCTAAGAAAGGTTGATTGGATACCCTTTCATCGACAGTAGCCACGAAGCTTACGGGGAAGGCCTTCCAAAGAAAGCTCCAATTTCACGTCCAACTTCAGTGTGCAGTGGATGCACCGAACGCAACTGCATCGCATCGATCATTTTCAAGCTCAATTAAAACTGCCAGCCCAGCCAACCGGAGCGGTCCCGGAGCGGAACGTAACAGCGCATGACAAGTCGCGAAACCTGCCGGATTCACCACGGGTAATGATAATGATCGTACGAGTGCAGCATTATATTCGAGGAATCGTTGAGGGCGTCCGAAAGCAAAGGGACACACAGAAGAAAGACGCATACCGGGCCTGGGTATGGTGTCCGAAAGTGTGAATAATAATCGAAAGTGGATGCATGCCGGGGCTTGCTAGTTTGCATCGTCCCAATCCGGTTTTGGTAGATCGGGTGTGTGTGTGTACGTGTGTGTAAAAGTGGAAAATTTAAATTTAGATATTATGAAGCTATATCCGTACGGTGTGTGGGACGTTAGAATGGGGACGTGATTAATTTAATAGATAATTCCAAAAATAAATCACACACTGGTAAAATGTTTTTTACCAAAATGGCACATACTTTCTTGGCTGTAGTTTTACAAAAATGGTGCTCACCCGAGCACGTGCCTAGTGCTCTGTTGACGGGGCGGATAATGCTAATCCCATAACAACCTGCTTTGTTCAACAATGCCAATCCGGTCCTTGTCAGACGATGTCAAAAAATCTGCCAACTCGCAAAAAGTATGGTGGTTCAAACGTCAAGGATACCGGCCTGAAGTGTTGCCCCAACAAGAGAGGATGAAAAATGCTGACATTTTGAACTTTGCACCACCGCAAAGAAGAAAGAATAAACAGCGAAGAAACGGGGTTCGTCGCTTCGTCAAGAGAGTCTTTTGTTTTATGTGCGATTCGTCGCTTCGTCACGAGAGCGCCTGTTGTCTTGCTTTGTGCGCAATCGAACAGGATGCAACTGCGATCGACTCTACGGAGTGACGACGATAAGCGTAAGCGGACATTTTGTGCGAAACAAATCTGAAGAGGACTAATGAAGACATGCTGTTTGGCTTTTATCAACCAACCGGTGGGTACATCTATAAATCATCAAACAGCTCGATTGACGGTTGATAAACTGTTCCATATATGGTGTGGTGCCAGCACAAAGAATGGGCACTAATAATCAGAGATGGAAAGAGCATGCGAAGAAACGGAAAACTAATCTCCACCTCGTTCCCGGCATGCGAGCTGAGAGATTTTTTAACCTGACTAAACGAAGTTCAAGGGCACGTACAAATCGAAGCGCGAGTAAGCTGATACATTAAGCGCCGCTGTTGGTTCATGCTGAGTTTGCCAAATCACCGCATAGGTTCCGAACTCCGATTAGACGGCTCACATATCACACTCCCAGCGCACGTATCATGCACAACTGTGGCATTGACGGCGTTGAACGGTAATAGCGCCACCGGCGAGTTCCAAAAACACAAAAATTGATCGATGAGATGGATGGTGCTCGAGAAAACGGCGTTTCGGCACGTCAAACGCGCCCAGATGTTGATGGTGACACAATTCCCGCCATCCAACATACAAACGTGAACCACCCTTCGTAACCACTAACTCTCTTCTGGCTCAACGGACGCACAACACGCCTACAGAGAGCACGAAGAAGAGGAAACGCTGGGCACAAACAAACACACCGGCGAAGCGAAGAATTAGTCATTTCCTGCCATCGATACTTTGCTGGTGAGCCGCGCAGTAAACAAAAGCAAACAAAGCGTAGTTATGTGATCTTTCAAGCCAGTTGTTGCCTGCGAGATACAGGGCAGTTATCGGCCCAAACAAAACTGTAACGAACGGTCCATTAAAAACCGGGTGCAATCTGCTCCGTAACCGCCGCCGTTCGATCGTGTCGAGATTTCACTTTCGGCTTTAATCATCAATCAATGGTTCCGACGATCGTCATATTTATTAACTTGACCCATTTTGATGCAGTGCCGCGAAATGAAACTGAAAGAGGAAAGCTTGGTGAGTGATTTATTTGTGCACAGAACTAGGTCAGCCGGCGAAATGGAGACGATCCTATGATGAGCGAGCTTCGCTTATGCTAATAAGCCACCGTCCTGCCTTGGAGAGGGCTCATCTTTATTATTGTAATTAAATACATGTCCTTTATTTCTTCCCCGAGACGCTTATCGTCGAGAATTCCTGGGTTTTATTAATCACACTCATCTGTCTACATAAATCTTCACTACTTTCGAAGGTAGCAAAGCTTGGCCGAGCTAGGCAAGATTTGCGAAATGTGTGGCTCATTAAGAAATTCCACTTGCTTGTATCCTTCGTTCGTGGACTAGCGTTTAGCACCGCCGATCCAGCGCTCGTTGATTAATCGATCGACCATTAGTCACCGGACCGGAGTAGGTGCTTTGATATCCCCATGGGTGCTAATTTTATTCTACCGATATGGACATTTCTAGCGGATTGGCCCGTCGGAGGCCTACTTAAGCATTCAATCCGCGCGTATAAACAACATTTCCACAACGAAATACCGAAAGTCAGTCAACTCGGACGGGTGGGGAACCGAGTGCTTCTTCAGGTGTCATAATTGATACGGTCCTTATATGGCGCTGGTTTAATGGTGAACGTTTGGATTAAACACGAGAGGGTCTCTCCCTTTAGGAAAAAGAGACAGAGAGAGAGAGACATACCACCCGGTAATATTAAAGCTCTTGAGATCTGCACACGTATGAAATTGTTTCAACACTACCGGGTGACGTACGTGACGTGAAGCAACCACAGATGGACTGAAGCCCGTTACAGAAGCGATTGTGTCGCCGTTCGGGAGACACATTGAATTGGTTTCTATTTTTAAAACAGTTTACGGGAGCTGTAAACAAAAGCAATGCAAAATAAACATTTGATTCCCCGCAAAAGGAACGCGGATGGGATTCTTTAGTTTGTAAGTTCACGCACGTGTTGATCTTTTTCATTTGGTTGAGGAGATCAATTTGGGAAGAACAATGGTAGGAATCCTCCAAATCTAAATAATGAGGAATCCTTTCAACAGTAGCCTTCCGGGGAGGACAGAGAGGACAGATCGTCTGTTTACCTTTCGATCGCGTAACATAAACAAAACGTCAAACTATCGCAACAACAACAGCGTGCAGTGACAGATGTCTATGAAGAGGTAGAAAGAATAGACACTTACTAAGCGACACAATGATGTCGACACAAATTCTAACCCCAAGTGGAGACTCGTTCGGGATTGGCTTGCAATACAGCTTTGCTGCAGCAAAAAAAAAAAAAAAAACAAACCAACCCCTAAAACAGTCCTAGATAGCTGTCACTGTGGGCCAGTGTGCGCGCGCTTGGGCCAAGTTTCCCGATTTGGCCACAAAACTCCCACCCAACCGGATCTGGGCCGCGCACAGGAGGCGAGGTGGGAGTCGGTATTGTCGGCATCAGATCTTGCCCTCCACGTTCTACGAATGCTTCGGCTTAAGAATTTACCACGCGCAGTAGTGGTCCGGCAACTGGGCATAATATTGCGGGTGCTCTGCCGTGCGCTACTGGCACGATCTATCTACACACAGGAGAGTTTTATATTACCATTCAACGTAGGCAAATATTTACCTCTTTATCGGGGCGTTCGGGATGACGCACCGCTCGCTACTGCTTGCAGCGAACCTGATGCTGTTGCTATTCGGTTCGTGTACTACGGTCAATACGGATTTTCCGGGCTGTCAGTTGGGAAGGGTGTGTGTGTGTACAGGCGTTTGGAAGAGGGAAGTTTCCGGGATCTCTGCGTTTTGCTTTTGAGGGGAATTTCGAAATTTTCCACCCTCGAAATTTAGGGCTCACGGTCACGGAACGATACACACAGACACACAGTAAACACACACACGCACACTTCACTCTTTTTCCTGCTTTCTTGGAGCAGACGAAGCTAACTTGATTTCAGCTCGAGTTTGCCTTTACTGAGGTGGATTGACTCGATTCTGAGTTTAGCTTGTGATTCTGCTTTTTTCTTGTTGCGTTTTGACACTAATCTACTCGCTCAACACTAACTCAGCACACACATACACAAACACTTATATACACGCGCTAGGTAAACACCACTGGAAGGTGATTGGGCCACAGTGCCGTTTAATTGTACAAATTTCGGCCCTCTTGAGCTTCGTTAGACCGGGCCGACTTTAAGATGACAGATGGTGCTCTTAGTGAGGTGCGCGCGTTAAGATGAACTTTCGCCAAATAACCTTGATCTGGTCGTCCGTCAGCTCGTTCAGTTCTGGTGTAACTTATCGGAGGTTTCCGTCACCTTTGCTCCACATACTCCAGGTGGCGCCTGTTGTGACAGTGACACTCCAGCTGTTGCCCAACAGCCAGCTGGTGGAGTTAAGTTTTGCGCGAAGAAATAATGAGCATGCAGCGCACTACCAAGCACAGTTTCGCTACTTCCTTTCCCCCGGTGTCTCGGTGTCTCGGTGTGTGTGTGTCTCCAGAAGAGGTGAAAGAACTGTTACTTGCCCTCGAATGATTCGCGAATCGCGTTGCACACGCCTCTCGCTACACACACGACTACTACTTCGCACGTTTTTTTTGCTGATTCGCCGAGAGCGATAGATGAAATCGGTGCAATAGAACATCCAGTGCTCCTTTCCTTTTGCCAGTACAGTCAACTCTGCCAGGAAGGTGGATGCGGCGAGAGACGAGAGTAGAATACTTTTTGTGGATTTTGGCGCACAAATTGTTTGCACCACAAAAGTTCGCGTTCAAATCTTTATTCGTATGGACACGCAAACGCACACGACGCACGATCACAAACACGCCACAACCTGACCTGACGTCTACGATTTCACGTCCGTTCGGGTTGCACGCCAACGCGATACTGAAGCTGCCTTTACCGGGGCCCCGGTTAAGCTTCGGCGACGTGAGCGGTCTCTTCTCGCGAGTGCGCTTCACTTGCGTGCATGAACCAAGGCAGCTAAAGCTCCTACGGAGGGACCGCTGGGGAGGGAGTTGGAGCGGTGTCCAGGTGTGCCGACGACTCTTGTGGCTGGAAAGAAGAGAAGACTTGCTATGCAAGCGTTCGACGACCGCCGGGCGCATTCGACGGGCAACAACAGCAACGCGCGCGCGCGCTCTTGTGCTCTCTTCGTGGTCATGGACTCGTAACGGTGGAGCACAACAGACCGTTCGCTCTGAGCCGGGCGCGCGTTCGATTGTGTCGATTGTGTGCGATTTTCTTTTCCAAGCGCGTGTGGGCTTTCTTGCGAGGCCCTGTACCACACCGAGTGGATATGTTGCTGCGCAAAGTTGTGGAAAGAGTATTGCGATTCGAGTGTAAGGCTCCTCACTGGAGAAAACTTTGAATGCCATTTATTGTCGGCAGAACGCACAAGTAGACGTAGAGCAGAAGGATTTCAACAGTACTAAATGTCCAAAATTAAGCATCAAACAGTAAACCTACTCAACAGATAATAATGACTCTTGGAGTAGATGCACATCTCTAGACATCTCTAGGGAGTTCAGGCAGCGTATCTCTCCGCGACGAGACGACGTTCACTCTTTACCATTACTCATCGGATCACGGCAACTCGCAAGATCAATCTTGCTGATTCGCCGAGAGCGATAGATGAAATCGGTGCAATAGAACATCCAGTGCTCCTTTCCTTTTGCCAGTACAGTCAACTCTGCCAGGAAGGTGGATGCGGCGAGAGACGAGAGTAGAATACTTTTTGTGGATTTTGGCGCACAAATTGTTTGCACCACAAAAGTTCGCGTTCAAATCTTTATTCGTATGGACACGCAAACGCACACGACGCACGATCACAAACACGCCACAACCTGACCTGACGTCTACGATTTCACGTCCGTTCGGGTTGCACGCCAACGCGATACTGAAGCTGCCTTTACCGGGGCCCCGGTTAAGCTTCGGCGACGTGAGCGGTCTCTTCTCGCGAGTGCGCTTCACTTGCGTGCATGAACCAAGGCAGCTAAAGCTCCTACGGAGGGACCGCTGGGGAGGGAGTTGGAGCGGTGTCCAGGTGTGCCGACGACTCTTGTGGCTGGAAAGAAGAGAAGACTTGCTATGCAAGCGTTCGACGACCGCCGGGCGCATTCGACGGGCAACAACAGCAACGCGCGCGCGCGCTCTTGTGCTCTCTTCGTGGTCATGGACTCGTAACGGTGGAGCACAACAGACCGTTCGCTCTGAGCCGGGCGCGCGTTCGATTGTGTCGATTGTGTGCGATTTTCTTTTCCAAGCGCGTGTGGGCTTTCTTGCGAGGCCCTGTACCACACCGAGTGGATATGTTGCTGCGCAAAGTTGTGGAAAGAGTATTGCGATTCGAGTGTAAGACTCCTCACTGGAGAAATCTTTGAATGCCATTTATTGTCGGCAGAACGCACAAGTAGACGTAGAGTAGCAGAAAGATTTCAACAGTACTAAATGTCCAAAATTAAGCATCAAACAGTAAACCTACTCAACAGATAATAATGACTCTTGGAGTAGATGCACATCTCTAGACATCTCTAGGGAGTTCAGGCAGCGTATCTCTCCGCGACGAGACGACGTTCACTCTTTACCATTACTCATCGGATCACGGCAACTCGCAAGATCAATCGCTGCAGCAAGAACTCGTGCGACGGATAAGAAGCGCAAAAGCCGGGCGGATGAGAAAGCTTACCGGGCCTCCTCTACTCGCTCGCCGCTTTCTTCTCCAGGCACAACTGGGCACAACAATCCATTGCCAAAACTTCAGCCAATTGAAGCTTTGCAGCGTGACTCGGGATCGGCGAAACATCGCAGCCGGTGTGGCGAACCGGTTAAGCCGATCCAGACCTCAACACTGAACCAGAATCTACAGAACGCCACAAAACCCACAGGAAGCTTAATGCTCACAGATGCAGCAGCAAGCCGGTTGGTGATGTTGGTGGTGCGTGGGAGAAGCGGAGGATAAGATAATGCGCCCGTGGTTACCAATTTCCCATTCCACGCTGACTACTACCCTTCTGCTCTTCGACTGTTCTCACCCATAGAATCGAAAGCCTTTTAGCAAACAGCCATGAACCCATTTGGCGTTGAAGGGTTCGCCTACGCAATGGTGCGAGTTCATCGCCGAGTTGTAAATCGAACGATCGACGAGAAGCCTGCCCAAGTCGTACTTGTGCAAACGCATTTTCGCAGCCACATTTGCGCGAACTTTGCGTGAGAAGCGGTGCTGTGTTTGGAAAAAGTAGATGACTGATGATTTAAAAGTTAGAGGAAACACGCACTCAACTTCTTATCACCTGTAACTCTCCTTCACGGTTAAGGCGTTTAAGCCAACCAATGTCTGGACGTGCCATAAACTCACCTCTGATGATATACAATTTAGCCTTCGCACCACACATATTGTGCAGCATGCGTTCCGCAAGGATTCTCAATTATCTTTAGCTTTTACCATCTTTTGTTTTGCCCTTTTCGCAAAGGTTTCTTTGCTTAATGAGTGCGCCTCAGAACAGCAGAGGTGTGAAGCAATGTGTAATGTTTATTTACACTTCGCTGTTTTCCACACTGTTCTCCGCTCCAGAAGGCTACCACCGTCTACGCAGTCTACGACAATGTACAGAAATTGTTGCGTTAATGCACTTCCCGGCTGCACTTTAAATTCTTTCGCGCATTATTGAGACTCTTTTTTCGTCTCTCGAAATTAATAGCTCGAATAGTTTAACCTAAAACCTTTCGCATCCTGCCGCTGGCCGGACACTGTCTGGGAGGTGAATAAAAGGCGTGAACTTCATGGCGATCGTGGCGAAAGGAAGACAAAGCGCACCACACAATTGCCTACGCTTGCGGCGGTAACTTCGGCGATCGGGCATCGAGACAGACACGATGTTTGGGTGCGTGAGTGTGGTGCCTTTTTTTCAATTTAGCTGACTGACAACCAAAAGGACGGGACTTACGACGACATGACCCATGACAGAGATCCTGTCTGCACCAACATCCACAATGTCTCGCACGGCGGAGGACCTCGCGGAGCAAGATCTTCAACGTTTGGTCCATCGTGCATCGGTACGTGAAGGCGTCGAAGGTTTGCCGACCGATTGACGCGAACGCCCAGAAAGACGGGATGATGATGGATCGCGTTGCTAGGGACTCTCTCGGTCTAGAACGAGCATTAATGTACTCTGATGAGCTTGGGAGAGCTGCAACGAATTGAACGCAAATACGTTTCAGCTTTCAATCTTCACAACCCACCCAGCCAACAAAAGCGAGTGAGTCATAAATCATCTTTCTTCGCGAAATTCGCCAAAGCAGATCCTTCCCTTCCTAGATACGGATAGGAAGAACTGCATTGGACAACGTTTCACCAGCTTTCGCCACCCGGTTTCCTACTCGGAGGACACTTCGTCTCGATAATCGATGGACACGATCGCGCACTGTGAGCTTCGATTGCTGAAGCTCTAATGAGGTTGAGGGACGACGGATGTTGCCCACCAGGTCGTGCTCTTTCTACAATGCTCCTTTTATCTTATTCCAACCAACGCACAACAGAGACACAGATGGCGGCAGATCTTCGTGAAGCTATAATTTATACTCCATCAACTTCTCCGCGATGCATTACGATGCACCACCAGCTATTTCCTAGTTTCTTCCACAGCCAGCGTTCTAGATTGCAGATGCCGCGAGCTTGGTTCGGTGTGCGGTTTGCGTAGGTGTGATCCGTAGTTGGCGTAGTTGTCGGAGTCGGCGTCTCGTGTGTACTCCACCCGATACAAGAACCTTTTTCCGCGGAACTTACGTACGTACGTTTCAGTTGAAGTTCAATCATAATGTCGTACAGTTTATCTTCGCTGGACGAGTTAATCTTGCGTTTGCTGCATATGCAAAGCTCTGCTACGCTTGTTTGCTATATTGATCGTTTCAGTTTATGACGATCCTATACGGCAGGGCGAGGAATATTAAAATTGATCGAATCTCGTTACCGTACTCGAGCGGTTGTACCTATGATAAGCCACGCTTAATGCTACACTTTATTCGATCGTTTATTTAGCTTCACTAGTGGCGGGGCTAATTCTAGTGATGTGAAAGATAATTGGCAATTTCACAACGGACGATTAGTGTGCTCGATAACGAGGAACTGGATGTGTTGGAGTCATTTTCTACCAATATAGCTTGTTTTATAGCACTTGAAATTGCAGTGAAACCTACTTGAAGCTGTGAAGCTTTCTTATAAGTTGGCCAAACACATGGAAAGTTCACCTGAAGCCTCCCAATTTCTAAAAGGGTGTCTCCTGCAGCTGCATATAGTTTTTGTATACTAAATTTCCCAAAGTCTTTTTAATAATTGAAGTATGTTAATCATTGCTCCGAAGGTAGTTAGGTGCCTGAGAGTTATACGCCATGTTTCTTCATTGAATGTATTCGACGATAGTCAGAAATCAGTACAGATGTCTCGATAATTTGCTCATCAGAAATAGACTTGATGTTCAATTCCCACAGTCAGAAGTTTCTGAAAGCTTGCGGTCCTCATCCTTTAAAATTTTATAACAACTATACCAAGTTAGTTTTACGATTCTCTGTCATTTCTCCTCATCCTTAACCCGGAACCACTTTACGCGACTCAAACAACCAATTGTCTGATTGTCTAAATATTTAACCTCTCGCTCTTTCTCTGTGACAGACAGACCCCAAACCCCAAACGTCCCGAACATCCCAGCATCCTTTCCCT
>KZ063981.1:0-14360 GCA_002091835.1 Anopheles maculatus | reverse complement strand
CCCTACACCCAATGTAAGATTAACGAATCCAATCCGAAACGGTAATAAAGTAGCTCGTTCGCGCTCGTTCACCATCCATCCGTCTACGGCTGAGTGGGACTGGGTGGATGCAATCAAACCACACTCGAACCCACACTGCACAGCACACGATGCACCCGAACGACGATGCACCCATTAAAATAAAAGCGAGACAACCCTGAGAGGAAACGACCGGCCGAACGAACGAACAATGCTACATAAATCAAGCCACACCGAAGGCTTTTGCGGAAAGCGAAGACGCGTTTGCTTGCGGATCATCCTTCGCCGATCGGGGCCCACCATGGCCATGAAATTGAACTCGTCGATCGTGCTGTGGAGTCGAGTGCAGACGGCACACTACGCTTCTGGTTCTTCGCTGGCTGTGGTCTGCGCGTAGCCGCGGAAGCTGTCCGGGCTTAATAGCTTCGGTAAATCCCCTTTTTTGGCCGTCAGCTTCATCACCTCAGAGAGGAGCAAGGCATACAACAAAAAAGCGACCACGATCCGTTCCAGTTCCGAGCTCGATCAAGCTCTGATCAACCGGATCGGATCGATTATTCATCGATGTCTTGGGGGTGAGTCCCCTGCTGCCACCTACCCAACCCGGGCATTGGTGACTTCATTTCTTGCGCACCAAAAGCCGACAATATCCGTTACAGTTTTATTAACTTGTTATAACGGCTCCCCGGACAAAGGGAGCCTCTCCTTCATCTTCGCCCTTTTTGCACCCATCCAGTGTCTAACCGAACGATGATGATGTTCATGGTTAGAGCTAGTCTCTCTAACGATCCGCAACCACAAGCACGATGCTCCTAACCTAACAAATATGGCCATTCCGGTGTGGTACGGTCGCCATCGCCCTGCAGCGGTAGAGCATGTACCGAACCGGCATCCATATTCATTGCGATCACCAAGGAAGATGGGGAGCATTGGGGATGTTAGCGGAACAAAAACGTTTGTCGTTACAAACATGGCACAGACGCATCGATATATACTCCGGCCCGGTATTGAGACTAGCAGGGAGAGATTATTCTTCAAACCTTTGGAACAATCCACAACGGGAAGGCAATTGGGAGGAACAGGAAGAATGGGAGGAAACATGGTGAATTAAATGGCGAAAACAAAAACCCGGGAGTAAAGCGAACGATCGATTCAATGCTAATGGTAGGCAGTGTTAGCTGCTTGAAAGACAAAATAGTTCACGGAACCTACTCTCCACTAGGATGGGATAGGTTCATAAAATTAACACTTCGATCGAGACTAAAAACACAATGTGACAAAGTCCAATACTACTGGGGATAAGATGGAAAAAAGAGCAGTAATCTCAAGCGCAGCACCTGTCAAATGTCAAAGCTGAACGTCAGAATCATTATATATTATGTAATTCTTTGGGGAAACTTATTCGATATAAAAACTGATGTTGAGATATTACAGTGTTTCTCACTTGATAATGCAAAGCTACCTATGATTTTTGCAAACGCTACATACGATTTCGTATGGAGCGTTTGCAAAAATCATAGGTAACTTTGCATTATCAAGTGAGAAACACTGTATTATTCTGAGGATTTTCATGGATAATCCTTCAATCCTATAGCACATACAATCTGGCATAGAAAAATCACAGCTGTCAAATTCAAAAGTAACGTATTTTACTCGTCGAATGAGTTATTGATGACGTATCGATGAAGTTGAACTCTTGACAGCACACTTGAAGGCTCTTGCGTACATTGAAGTAGCATGTAGGCATTTAATATCCTTCTTCGAAAGAATAAAGAACTTTATAGAGATTAATTAAATATTACTTCTCATATGATATTCATCAACAAAACAAAACTTTCCACTTAGGTCTCTAATAAACTTAGGAGTGTGCATACAAGGAAGATGGCGACATTCCCATGCCCTTAGTAGCTTCCAACCTAGTACAGTAAACACTACACCATTCTTCAACATGCCAAACAGAAGCGCAACACTTGCGCGGGATCAAGTACAACACCGTTCAATAAATCCTATCGCATCCATTACGTAAAACAATATTCAACATCCTCCCACCGTCATCCTAACCCTTGGCAGCACCTCAGATTTGTGTGTACGTGTCAATAGTCTGTTTAACTTTATCGCTCAATAAATAACCTTTTGCTCTCCAACTAATTGACATACGGCCGACGGAGGCCACACGGTGCAAGATACCATTTGCATTTTGTTACCGATTTGTAGTGGGGTATTCTGGACCAGCAGCGTTCGACCGCTTCAAAGACACTGGTCAAGAGCACACAGCGAGCAGAAATCAAAGTGCAAAACAAATGCAAAAGGATAGTTGGTTTAAGGTTTTCGCTGCAATAATTATTCTAACCTAATGTTCGCGTGTATGTCAAGTTTGTGAACAGGACAACGTCTGGTAATAGTTTATGAACGTCATAAATTAATATACTTTATTTCTTGCCACCAGGAAATAGGTCGCTTCAAGCACTTTAAGATACGCGAGGAATCTATAGAAATGCCAGTAGATAATTTCGCTTTACGTGCCCAATTCCTGGACTCCGGAGAAATGCTGCGATTTTCCAACCGTAGTAGGTCCGTAACTCCTTTCTAACAGCTCCGGAATGAACTATATTCCAAGAATGCTACGTCGTCGTGATTCGCCCCAAGGCGTACCGGTACCATCTCCGGCTAGGAAAAGTGACGCGGCCAACCATCTACGGTTCCGAATGTCGCAGGAGAAAAAAAAAATTCCAACTTGACGTACCAATTTTCCAATACAACACACTGCCTTTGCATTATCAAGTGAGAAACACTGTATTATTCTGAGGATTTTCATGGATAATCCTTCAATCCTATAGCACATACAATCTGGCATAGAAAAATCACAGCTGTCAAATTCAAAAGTAACGTATTTTACTCGTCGAATGAGTTATTGATGACGTATCGATGAAGTTGAACTCTTGACAGCACACTTGAAGGCTCTTGCGTACATTGAAGTAGCATGTAGGCATTTAATATCCTGCTTCGAAAGAATAAAGAACTTTATAGAGATTAATTAAATATTACTTCTCATATGATATTCATCAACAAAACAAAACTTTCCACTTAGGTCTCTAATAAACTTAGGAGTGTGCATACAAGGAAGATGGCGACATTCCCATGCCCTTAGTAGCTTCCAACCTAGTACAGTAAACACTACACCATTCTTCAACATGCCAAACAGAAGCGCAACACTTGCGCGGGATCAAGTACAACACCGTTCAATAAATCCTATCGCATCCATTACGTAAAACAATATTCAACATCCTCCCACCGTCATCCTAACCCTTGGCAGCACCTCAGATTTGTGTGTACGTGTCAATAGTCTGTTTAACTTTATCGCTCAATAAATAACCTTTTGCTCTCCAACTAATTGACATACGGCCGACGGAGGCCACATGGTGCAAGATACCATTGGGGTATTCTGGACCAGCGTTGGACCGCTTCAAAGACACTGGTCAAGAGCACACAGCGAGCAGAAATCAAAGTGCAAAACAAATGCAAAAGGATAGTTGGTTTAAGGTTTTCGCTGCAATAATTATTCTAACCTAATGTTCGCGTGTATGTCAAGTTTGTGAACAGGACAACGTCTGGTAATAGTTTATGAACGTCATAAATTAATATACTTTATTTCTTGCCACCAGGAAATAGGTCGCTTCAAGCACTTTAAGATACGCGAGGAATCTATATAAATGCCAGCAGATAATTTCGCTTTACGTGCCCAATTCCTGGACTCCGGAGAAATGCTGCGATTTTCCAACCGTAATAGGTCCGTAACTCCTTTCTAACAGCTGCGGAATGAACTATATTCCAAGAATGCTACGTCGTCGTGATTCGCCCCAAGGCGTACCGGTACCATCTCCGGCTAGGAAAAGTGACGCGGCCAACCATCTACGGTTCCGAATGTCGCAGGAGAAAAAAAAATTCCAACTTGACGTACCAATTTTCCAATACAACACACTGCATTGTGCAAAAGGGGGAAAAGGGTGACCCGATTAGTTCCCGCATCATGCCACCCCAAAACATGTTGTTCCCATCAAATTGCTTCCTTCTGCTTCGTCTTCCCCGAGTCACACACAATCACACACACACAAAAATGCTTCCTCATACCCAGGACGGACCACAACACGAACCACAAACAACACGGGAACCAACTCAACCGGGCGGGTCTAACTTTTTCTTCATATTTCCGCAAAATTTTCCTCACACACACACAAAAATGCTTCCTCATACCCAGGACGGACCACAACACGAACCACAAACAACACGGGAACCAACTCAACCGGGCGGGTCTAACTTTTTCTTCATATTTCCGCAAAATTTTCCTTTCTCTCTGTCCGGGCGCATTTTCCTCGTTCGCGTGCAGACAGTGGGTGCGTGTGTGTGTGTGCGCAGTTCACAACATCACCAGCAGTTGTAGTACATAATTACTGAGACCCACTTCCGATCGGTCTGCGTGTGAGAGAGAGAGAGAGCGGGAGCGTGTGGTATAGCTAAGACTAAGGTTGTTTTGTAATTAACCATTTCGTACGCCCCTCATCATCGCCATGTGAGGACGGCCAACGAGATTGGGTAGCGTGTGAAAGGTAAAACAAAATTAAAACACTGCCTTTGGGACAGTTTTCGACAAGTTTTTTTTGAGAGCAACCGTTGAATCCGGTGCTGATGGCAAAAGGTTCGTCGCTTACGTTGAAGTCTTTTGTTTGTTCGGGGAGTTGAGAAATTGATTACTGTGAACGTAACACGATGGAATCGACGGTGAATCTACATTATTAGGCGTACAATTTCATGTTATATAAAACACAATTTATCTTTCTTAATCATGAGTAATAATTATATGAAGCAAAGATACAATTCCATCACGAAAACTTGAAGTACGCTCAGAACGTTCTGGCAACGATCAACACACAGAACTGTTTGCCCTTTTCCCACGTCAAAAGAAATCTTCCGGCAACGCTGATCGATCGGCGAACCATCTGTAGATACCGCCGGCTACACCCGGACAGCCACTGCCGGACAGCGTCCTATCGCATCCTCCGCAACATCTAAATCATGATGTCCACAAGTACCATTTCCAAATCGGGCACTAACTAACAAAAACAAACCGCACGAGAATCTTTTGCGCGTCATGGTTCCGCCACGCAGGGATTGTTGGGCGATTGTTTTGCTTTTACCATAACCGTACTTTAACCCTGAAACGCACCGGCCAACAATGACCGCAGCACATGCAAAACTCGGACCACTTCTTCCGGGAGAAGATAAACAAGGGTCCGACACACACAGTCGTCGCGAAGGACTGTGTGTGCGCGTGCGTAGCAGTCGTCGTAGTAGTGCCCGGGTGCTGTACTGATTCACAGAAAGGCGCTCATTGTTACTGGTGGCCAGGTTTTCCCACCACCGAATGTCGTTGTACTACCGATGTGCTTTACATGTATTGATTTACGAGCCAGCAATTGCATGTTTATCTTCGAATCGAGCGGCGAAGAACTGTACCACAAGGATCGTAGTACTCTATCTCGCACGGGGGCACACACTATCAAGCTGGTGCGCCTTCGGACGGAACCACGCACGAACACGGTGCTCCGTGTGTTTGCACGCCGCCTTATTAATCAAACTGTAAGCGCGCGCCAAAAAAGGCAAACGTTAGGTCATTAAAAACCTCGAAATTGATCGTTATGCACGATCACCATCGCTGATTATCATTCCGGCGCGTTCGATGACGATGGTGGCCGCCGCTGCTGTCCACACTGGCCACCCGATGAATGTGAGCGTGTGCTGTTATTTCCCTATTTTTCCATACGATTTGTAAAACAGTATGAAGGAATTTCACAGTCGCTACGGTCGCTCACGGCTTGGTCCGAGGGTGGACAAGATATCCGCAGGACTTTTTGTTTGTGGTTTGAGTTCTTAGTCTAGACTCGGGCTGTAACTGTCGCAAGATCTATAGAGCCGTTTTACAGAAGGATGCTTAAAAATGACGCGCCATGGCGGCATGATTTTGATCTTGACCATTTTGTTTCAAATTTATGGTAATTGGTTAGTTGTTTCGACTACCTACCGGCTGGATTGCCAGATCTCGCATTGATCGGGCCGTGTGTGTATCTGCACTAGAATTACACGGTAAATTCGAGCACAATGCTCGATGTTTCTGTTTTTTGCAGCATTAGCCTGTGCCTGGCAATGCGGAAGTAATCACATTTATTGGACAATAACAGACCACAGAACTTCCGGAGCTGCTGCAACTGTTTTCTTGTTTTGACATTTGAGCACGTAATTGGAATTGCTGCATTTTACGGTTTACGGTTCCTTGTCTGTTGGTAGGTTATTTTGATATCTTTATATACGTAACTATTTCTATTGTATTCTAAGTAAAACAAGATGGCTGTCACATTTCAATGAACTAACACTCTTCTTATTACTTCAAAATTTTGACAGTATTTCACAGTGTTTCTACTTTTCAAATGAAAACATCGTGAAATTAATTGAGCGGCTGGTATAGGGCCAGAGCTGTCAAAAAGTTTTAGGTTTAATTTAGGTAAAATAAGTTGAAGTTATCGAATTAGCTGACTCCTAACCTCTTTACGCCGAAATTTCCAATAATTTTCTTTAGGCAATGGTAATGGAACTCAGTAGTGACACTTTAAGTGACAGCTGTCACGTTTCTGTCAACTTATACTTGACAGCAGTCAAATGGATATACATAGTATGCGTTGCAGCCAGACCGGTTTTGTTTGTTGTGTTTATTAATCATAATAAACGAAAGACTTTTCAATTTTTTAAATCTACTTCTTTCTTGGCCTAACGACCTCTTATTCTTAGGTCATGCCTGTAATTTTTGACTTACTAGACTTATTATTACCACATAGTTGAATAGTCAGTCCTCACTATGGGAGAACGGCCCAGATGAGATTTAAACCCCGGTACTGCCGTGTGAAGACCGGCGCCGCTGTCGCATCTACCACCGGGCCGCCAAGTTACTATTACCAAGTACTAATAACGCCATGGCAGCTGTCAATAAATAATGTACTAATAATATGCATTTGACAGTTGTCAATAACTAATGTACTAATACTATGCATATGACAGCTGTCATTTGGATGTATTCACATTTAACATCATCATTCAATTGAATGTTCTTACCAAAATGTATGAAATATGATAATAATCTTTAATATTATAGCAAAACTTATATTGCGGTGCACAGAATTGCAAGAAGTCAAAGCCAGCGTCCTCGTGCGAATCCAATGTAAGCGATCCAAACATGGATCGCCAATATCTGCATAACCACATCACGGTTAATGTGTGTTTCGTGTTCATTCAGGTACATATTCATATTCAACTGAATGCAAAACAAAAAACAGATCTCCGACGCAAGTTGACACACTCTATCTGCATTCGACGCCGT
The DNA here is from genome assembly GCA_002091835.1 of Anopheles maculatus. Taxonomy (NCBI): domain Eukaryota; kingdom Metazoa; phylum Arthropoda; class Insecta; order Diptera; family Culicidae; genus Anopheles; species Anopheles maculatus. The sequence goes on along the minus strand of KZ063981.1, from coordinate 6,919 downwards.
CCCCAACGTCTGGTGGTATTTTATCGCTCTTCCACTAGTCCAGTGACAATACCGTGCTGTCGTGATTGAACTTGAACTTGAAAACGCCGAGCTGAGCGACCCTTTCGACCGTTTCCCGGAGCGGGTAGAGCTTCCGGGTGGTTTTCTGAAACCAAGCGCGTACTACCGAGGGCATAACTTTTCCCCCTACATGGGCATAATATTTCTGCGCACCGGAAACCACCACACCACTGCGAGATTGCCGACGGTTGAAGCGAACAAACGGTTTGATCTGTTGGTAATGCCGAGCAGTAACGGCGTGACGCAACCGTTAGCATGATTTGCGGTTCATCATTATTAGTAACGCTTGAGTTTGAGCAACAACAGAACAGAAATAACGCAACGATTGTTGTACAAAGTATGGAAACGAACAAAAACATGTCTTCTTGTTGACAGCAAAAAAAAGCAAACGCTAGACTATTTGCAACGGAGTTCGTCCACCGTACTTTGACGGGTCCGCATAAGGAAACCGGAACAGAACCATCCCCAGGGCGTAAAAGCGTTAATCAAGCAAAACTGGCGTGAAGGAGCTAAAAAATTAGAAAACCAAAACACACACTAACAACTGATTTGACAGCTCGCGCCACGTTTTTGTACTGTTTATCTAACCTAACTCCCCGGAGCTGTTTGTGATAGTGATTCGGGTTTTCGGCACAGATCATGCCGAGCTGATGAGCGATAGTGATGGACACTCGCTTGTGCCCATCAAGCAAACACAATTACTGCCCGCGGAACTGTCCGACACTAATGTCGACACTCGGGACACTCAACCGTGCGCATAATTTACTGCCACAAGTGAAATGTGAGCTGCCAATTTGAATATCGAAAGTGTAGCAAGCCGGGAATGTTTTGTTTACCGTACCGGGGTGCCTTCGGGCATGCACGCGCTATGAAGCATTTGCCCTTTTTTCTTCCTTCCTGACAGATGTCATGCATAAATTGCTTCATCATTGATTGGACAGTGTTTCATTTTCAAGAAAGCAAAAACCAAAAAAAAAACCGGAAGCAAACTTTCGAATAATGTGCGTTCTGCACACATTTTTTCCTTCTTTCTCTGCGTACTGCTGTCGGTGGTATGCAAATTTCCTGCTTCCTTCCTATCGCTTACATGACAGAACTGACATTTGCATGAATAGTTTCCTGCAATCCGACGGCAGAGAAGAAGAAAAAAAAACAAGCGCCACAAATGAATGTCTTCTATCGGTTAAATGCGTTTGTTTGCTTGTTTTGTTTTTCCCTTTTTTAAAAGGAGAAGGTATTTAGGTTCGTTTTTTTTATCTTCTTTTGTAGCTACTTTCGTACAAAAACAAAACATGCGGAATTTGCATTAAAAACGCAATGGTATTTATTAAAAAGTTATGCGTTGTGTGTTTTTTTTTTGTTTTGCTTTAACCCTATCCACACCACGTTCAATCGACAATATTTAACAACAAGTCTTTTTTTTATATACGTTTTTACCCTTTTTTTGATTGTTTTTTTTCTCTCTCTATCACTTATAACTCATTAGTTTTAGCCTTTTTTGTATTTCTCCCCATTTGAGAGGATAATGAACTGATGCTTTTGTTTCTTTTTTTGTTGCTACCCCGATCGTGATTGATGTTATACATCACGAATTACAACAAATAAAAAGGGAAAAACAATGGTAGAGATAAAGAAAGACGAGAAACAACACCGAGTGCACCGATTTGATCGATCTCCTAACGAGTTGCATAATGTGTGTGTTTTGTTTCCCTTTAATCGTCTTTAATCGGGAAAACACCGATTGCTCAAATGCATTTTTTTTGTTTTGCTTTTTGTTGTTTCGTTTACTCATCATGTTTCTGTGTCATGTTTTCATATTGTTTCATTACTCTTGTTTGTTTTTTTTTCTTTGTTTTCATCTATTTATATACATGTTTACGCATGTTTTTGTTTTGTGTGCTCGTGCCGCCAAACAGTTATCTATTTTTCACCCTTTCAACGTTGATGCTTTTTCACTTCCCAATTATTTTACAATGTTTTCTTTCCGTTTTTTTCTTAAAGTGTATTATTCCCTCACTCTACTGAATAACATAACTGGCCAACAATCGGATTTATTCGAGCACTTCTGTTGGCACACATGATGGTTGCGCTTTGCTGTACCCTGCTGTTGTGGTTCAATTGTTTTGCCTTCTTTTATCTATCGTTTTCTTTCCATTTTCCTTTTACCCCGGTTTTGATTTTCATTTAGTTGTGTGTTACATGCTATTACTCTTTCCATTTGCTTCTTTTCTTGTCTCATTTTCTTCCTTCCATTTTCTTGCTTCTGCTTCATACGATCCTAATGCCAAGATAGTTTTCTTTTAGTTGGAAATTTCTTCTCGCTTTTCATCGCTACAAGTGCGCTACTGCGGCCACTTTTCGCTTTTCATTGGCCTCGCAACTGGCCGATCGTTTATGCTCTTGAGGGATGGGGGGGCGAGTAAGAGTTTTCATTGCACCCACTTTGTGGTTTGTGAAAAGCCACTTCGATGATCCATCACCTCAAGCGCTACGACTAAGTGTGGGTTTTAGTCGTCTTAGCCGTTTGATGCATTAGCACACACTCTCCACGCTGTTATACAGCGCACATGCTCCACATTACCCGGACCATACAGCGAGTAGTACGTGCGGCTAAAGCGTGCTACGTGATAAAGATTCAATTTTCCGTACGTGATGCAGCCGCTTCGCGATCTTCGCGCGACTTTCACTGCACAGGTGCTGTGTGATGCTTGGTGTGATCGGCGCAACAAAAAAACCTCACCAAGAAGATGCGCTTCACGTATCAAATCAATTGTTCCGATGAAATTTTAACACTTACAACCAGCAGCACTCCACCCGAAACGGAGCTCTCGGTGATCGCTTGAGAGCCGTGCTTAACTGACCCATCAATCAGTGACTATCGCGGTGAAGCGATCGCCATTACGGCACCGCAGTAGAAACGGTCCCAACGCCACACGGTGAAAAGGAAAACTGCGCTGCGGTCATTTTTCACGCACCATTTCCCAGCGTCATTTTCGTGAAGCGTCGATCGAGCTTGGGGCAATATTTGAGAGATGCTTTAAAACGAAGCGTCACCGAACTATCGCGCTCGCTTCGGAAGGAACACCAGCGTGAATGACCCAGTTCGCTGTCTTCGTTCCGTAATGCAGAGCACACACACACTGTTGGGTGTCCATTTTTTTTTTTTGCCTACTCTTTACCTTGTTACCTTAGACCCTTTTCGCAGGCACTGACCACCACGCGATCGGTCATCAATCTTCCAGCCGCCGGATTGTTATGCAATCGATAAATGGTTGCTCCCGGTCTGGGGCCTTTTTGTGGTCCCTTCACTTTGTTCCGTTATCATGATTGCGGGTTTGGTGAAAATGTTTTTCATTTCTTTTTCTTGACCGCTACCAAAACTCAACCATTCGTAACTTTGTTCTGCACGAAGGGACAACACGGGTACGTATGCTGTAAGCTCATTCGCATTCTGGCCCTTTATTGCTGTTGACAATCTGGTTGCGAGAAACACCAGAAAAAAAACCTCACCGTGCCGTGCCACAACTAAAGCGACAAATGGCGACCAATATGTATCGGTGGAAAACTCCATTCAATGCTAACGAATTGGATTCCGGGGCGACCGGCGCGAAGGCGTTTACCCTACGCGCTGGACACAAAAAGTATGGCAGCACGTGCAGAATTATGTGCTTTTTCTATTATTTTTTTTTGCTTGTTTTATTTTTCTGTCGCGAACAAACAAAGAATGAACATTTTAATTGAGCAACCGAACGTTTTGTCGTTGTGCGGAACTCTTATAGCAATAGAAATGTCTCAGTATATCGTGCTTGTGTAGAACAGTATGACCTATTAACACGTATCTAGTTGGCTGGATTAATAACCGTGTGGGATAAGCTACGCAGCAGTATCTTCTAATACAAGCGTCGTAAGTTCGAGACTCAAATTATACCCAAATCATCGAGATCATTTTTTTCAACGTGAAAAAGAACTTTTATGAGTTGATAAAGGACTGAATGACATTAATCCTGGATTTAGTAGTAGTAGGTACAACGTGTGGAACTATAAAACTAAGAAGGAACGTATAAAATGTCTTCTCACCACTTCATTATTCATGCAGAGCGCGCAATTCATTAAACTTATCTTGCTTCCTACATGAGCACAACAGAAAAGCGAGAAAACAAGAGTATTTAAGCATGTGTTCTACATTGAACAATAAATATTAAAGTAGATTAAAAAAGGACACCGACACACACACAGAGAAACAAGAAACATAAATCCCAATACACTCATACTCGCCAAACCCGAAGGGAGGCCTCCACATTTTCAATCCACACACATTACCTTTAATTCCCATTTTTACGACCCACTTTCATACACGACTCCATTAAAATGCGAACTCCACCATCTGTACTGGTCTGTATTATTCGCTTCATTTAATCCTTCTTCCTTCCTCGCAAACGCGTGTGACAGACGGGAATGCCAGACGAGAAAGGGTAATTAACATTGCTACCATTTACCCCAGCCCCGAACAGCGCCACCATCGCGAGAGTACATGTCACCTTTTTAGCGCTTTATTTTTGCTGTATTAAAATGTCAAAAATTCAATTTCAATTTAACACTCATTACACACCCGTCTGTGGTGTGACCTTCGCATTCGCGGAATCGGCTCGGTACGGTGTACTGGCAACTTGGCAATCTGAAGGCAAATCGGTAGGTTTCAAACCAGAAGCACATACGGACTTGGCAGGAGCCAGGAGGTTCCAAACACCTTGACAGTGTGTACGGAGTTGCGGAATTGGAAATTGATTTCTTCTGCCATTTTATTGCTTCATTATGAGGAAGCTCTGGTTGCAAAAGATCAGGCAAATAATATCTTTTGTTCGCTTTATTTTACTTCAATTTAGTAGTAATTTAGTAGACTACATATTCATACTCCTTTGGAAAAAGTAGTTTATTGTTTTCAATCATTATATGCTTGATGATCTTGCTTCATGGCATTGAGTTTTCCAGATCTTGTGGACGGGATAACATCATGTAGCAAAATGTTATGATATGTGCTCTGCTACTGTTTCTCTCTTCTCTCTGGCTTTACATCGTTTGCTTATTGAATGGATTTAATTCTTGTACTCATATCTTGTCCTTGAAACATTGCACCGTTCCTTTTGCTTGTGCAAAACAAAATTTCACTTAAAACCAACCACCGTACCACACACACACAGGCTCCGCAGTGCTTTGGAGTCTTTTGACAGGTGAACTGTTTTTCGGCCACAACCCCGATGCGCTCCATAATGTCATGATAATGAAGTACGCGCGCTAGTTACCAGCGCCTCTCTCTCTCTCTCTCTCTCTCTCTCTACTGTTTCTCTCTTCTCTCTTGCTTTACATCGTTTGCTTATTGAATGGATTTAATTCTTGTACTCATATCTTGTCCTTGAAACATTGCACCGTTCCTTTTGCTTGTGCAAAACAAAATTTCACTTAAAACCAACCACCGTACCACACACACAGACTCCGCAGTGCTTTGGAGTCTTTTGACAGGTGAACTGTTTTTCGGCCACAACCCCGATGCGCTCCATAATGTCATGATAATGAAGTACGCGCGCTAGTTACCAGCGCCTCTCTCTCTCTCTCTCTCTCGTTTTTCAGTCGAATTGTCCCTCCAGGAACTGGGGAAAAACTGCTTCTTTTCCTTCCTTTTTTAACGGTACATTCGAACGTTCACCACGGAACAGTGCCCACGAAAATGGGGCCACCGGCCAGTTGCGCGCGACAGACGACTGCAGACGACATCATTACGCCTACTCGCACAGGCCACAGCAACCGTGTGGCCGTGGCCTGCTGCATCCTCCTCCGGATGTGTGTAACCTCTTTCTTTTCGCTACTGACGGTTGGCCATTCCAGCCACACACAAACATCAACCCATGAAAGGTATGAACCGGAGGCTGGAAGGATTGTTGTCTGGTCCGCTTATGGCGTGTGCTAGGGCAGCGTTGCTGGCTGTTTGCCCACAAACCAACGGTAGCGAGCATTCAGCAGCTGTCAAAAGATTCACCATTTTTCTTTTAAAACCCCCCTCCTGGTCTTGGCTAGAACTTACCACACCAACCCACTAACCGGGTGCTCCCTGAATATATCTCAATCGATCTCATGCAACTCTTGGTGGGCAACGTTTGAATTCTCTTAAATCTCTGTCAACGCATCACTACAGTGTGCAGTGGAATTTCGCAATTCAGGCTCGATATGCAAACGCCGCTTATCTGATTTATCACCGGTCGTCACGTCCCACCGCTAAGGACAGAAGCGGCGAGATGCGTCAACTACAGGAAAGTCCGAATTATGACCCTTAATCCCATACTTAGCGGTGTGTTGAGTCGTTGGAGACTGCTTAAGAGCGCTTGAAATGGGCTTCTTTTGCTACATTAGCTACCTAGCTTGTGGACACCAGATAGTCTACCAGAATTACCAATATGGCAACTGCCATTAAACACGTCCCCCTTACTACGAATGATCGGATGGAAATGGTAGCTAATCCATCGGCTTTTTTTCCAAGAGTGGGCAACAACAACCAAAAGGAGTGATTAGAATAGACAAACTACACTCACTAATAATGTCACGTCTTACGATACGAGGTTAGTAATCCTATTTTAAAAGCATTTATTGAGCAACTGTAACATCCCAAAACAGGGAATACATCACATACAGTGAATGCTATTGTTTTGATGCTTCATTTTGGAGTTACCCTCACATCAATAACGTTTTCATAGCCATAAACACCTTTTTCGGGTGATCAAATTTCTTCCAGCTGTCCTTCATAAAATCATAAAGCAATTCGGGACTTTGCCGGTGGTTTGACGGGCCAAAACAACCTGTTTACACGTGT
>KZ063980.1:0-27901 GCA_002091835.1 Anopheles maculatus | reverse complement strand
CAACTTCCCCACCACCACCACCACCATCCCCACCTTTCTGCTCCATCAGCTCCTGCTCCTCCTTTACCTCCACTACCACCCCATACACAAGCATCTACGCATCTTCATCCACCAGTAACGTCGGTGCAGCCGGCTGCGCAAGGACCTTCGGTACAGCATCGTCCCATCAGCAGGTAACGGTGGGCCGGGTAGTGGCACCGGTCACCACCTCGGCAAGGATCACTGCCCCAGCGCACCATCACGTACCATCGCAGCATCCGCGAACCGGCGGCAGTTCGAATCAGCTTCATCATCACCATTACGCTCCGCATCCGTACTTGCCCCATCCGCACGGGAACCACACCACCTCGGCAAGGATCAATGCCCCAGCGCACCATCACGTACCATCGCAGCATCCGCGAACCGGCGGCAGTTCGAATCAGCTTCATCATCACCATTACGCTCCGCATCCGTACTTGCCCCATCCGCACGGGAACCACCTGCAACACCGTCCGTCGGTCTCCCCACCGCTACCAGCCGGAAACGCCAGCGTGATGGCGGGCCACCATCACACACCGATGAACTCACACGAAGGTGGTGGTCCCACGACAGCCGGCCGGGGACAGCAAGCTATCAGTACAACGCCACCACCAACCCAACCGGTGGACCGGATGCTACACTCCCAACGGCCGCCAGCTCACTGAGACGGTGCGCGCAGGTGGTAAGCTTCATCGACCGCTTCATACAGACGAACAAGTGTCGTCGCGTCAGTAGTAGCGGCAGCAGCAGTAGTACGGTGCCACCCCACTACCAGGCTGGCCCATCCAGTTGGCGCCGTGCTGCCGGTGAAAAGTACAAAGATTTTTCCATCGATTTTATACTGGGAGCAGGTGGGCGATCGGCATCCGGTGCATCGTCCCTAACGCAGTACCGTAGCACGATGATGGTTGGCAGCTCGTCTAGCAGCAGTGACGATGGCAACGAAGACGACGAGGATGACGATGAGTACGATAACGATGGCGATGATGAGACGGATGACGATGATGATGATTATTACGAGAATGAGTGTTAAAGTGGGGTTTGTTTTTTTCTTGATTTGTTCAAGCAGATAATACACGGTGCTTGTTTGCTGTAAGGGTTTAGACGTGTTTAAACGCAAATCGTATCATATTTATGCCGTTTACCGTACGAAAAAATCTACTTCCTTCGAACATCCGTTCGAAACTCTCTTTCGCTCTGTCTCACACTCTCCTTCTGTCTCTAGTCTGTAAGGATCGGTTTTACAAGGAGTTACAATATTTAACATGCTGTACATAAAACTATACAGGAATGGGTTAAAGATGATCGATCGTGCACGGAAGAGGAAGGACCGTTTGCGGGGAGATGCAAAGATAAGGAACAAATTTTACCGACCCTGTGGGGAAATCTGTAGGTTGGGGAACACAGTTCTCTAGTTCTCCCCAAGGATTAACTTGAGTAAAGCAAGCAAAATACCGCCATCACACGGTATCTTAAAGCACATTATCGTACGAATTTTAAACGAATTAGAAACATGTCGCGGGCATTTATTATTTGTATTTTGGATGCGTCCCCGTTAATTTCTTAACTTTCAGCGCGTTCTGTACAACAACATCTATAATCCCCCGGTTATGCCACGTTAGGCAGAAACATTGGTCGTTGCATTAGAATTGTTCGGCAAGTGATGGAACAATTCCCAAACCCGATGAAAACGATGAAAGTAAACACTCAGGTACTCCGAAGCAGAGAGCAGGGAGAAAGGGAGACAGAAAAGCAAATGCGCATCGTAATGAAACTTAAAATATTATAAATACGTGCAAAATATGCAACAATAGAACAGAGAGACTGTAGAAGCAAAGCAAAGGTACAACAGTAAAGCAGTAATATTGGGAGAAAAAAAACTAAACACTCACATACACATACACACAACAATGAAACATATTTAAAAGACTTGCTAATCTCAGTTAGTTAACGCGTTGTGTCCGATTCTACCTGTGGTTTAGCTTCTTTTTTTTTGGAAAACCATTTAACCTCACAAAGGGAAGATATTTTCCCAAACCCCTCCCCAATTTGTATTGCTGTTGCGCTCGTTCGTGCAAATTGTTCTTCTTGCGTTACTAGTCTGTCTGCCTCTGTGTCTCTTATACATTGGACTTCCACAGGTTATTTTTGGTACTATTTATACACGTGATTTTACACTCCACACTTCCCTTCAATTTGCGAAGCCTATTTCGCAGCTATAAGAGAAAGGTGGGCCAAATGTGTAGAGCTAATTAAAGGAGTAACGAAGTAACGAAGTGTAACACAAATAAAATTACGAGACCTGCAAGTAAAAGCTACGATATTTAAACAACAAATCTCTTAAATACTTAAGCATTAGATGAAGGGCGGAAGGGGAGATGGGGATACAATACAAAACACTAATCCAACGCATAGTAGCTACTACTGATACGGCTTTTCCCCCATTTCCCGTAAATAACAAAAGGTCAAATTAGATAACCGGAAAAACAGAAACTAGTGAAATGGAAATGGAAAGCATACGCTAGAAGACGGGGGAAATAACCGACTTTATCTGTGGACATGCAAACGAGAATGAGAAACATAATGTAAAAGTAATCGATTTAATAAATATTTGAACCACACACACACACACACTCCAGCTCTGAGAAGGAAATGGACAAGGTTTTCATTACATGTTACAACGCGGTAAAATTGTGACAAATGACGAACAGATTGTGACATCCGGTGAGTTCCTGCTTGCAGGTGTTACCATTCTTTCTTCTCATTAAATTTTATGTTCCTAAAAATGTTATAAATATAATAAGAAAACCTCTATTAGAAGCAAACCCCTAATGAAAGGGTCACTGGTAATTTCAGGAACCCTGCTTTTATATGCAGGTCTTGCCGTACAGGTTGTCTTTGACGCAGCTTTGTGCACTCCATCCTGCAGTATGCCTGTGTAGTTTTGGTGTCCGTCTAATACCGATGTTTGTTTATTAGTTGCTTAACGATCCCCGTGTTGCTCTATGTATCCTCTGGTATTTGAATCGTTACATGCCCTTTATTGTCCCTTTCTCTCTGGCTCCATATGGTTTAATCACAAAATGAAATAAATAATGAAAATTACACAAAACGTATATTTAGTATTAGATATTCCTAAAAAAGCTTGACTTTATTCTCTCACTAGATTGCACTTGCGGTGTACATGTGTGTGTTTTAATGTGACTCACAACGTCCTCTCTCCCAATCGACGTTCCTTCATCCTGCCATCCATCTAGACGCGTGTATGTGTGTACATATGTGTGTGTGTATTGTGCGCAAACACTCGGTATCACAATCCGGCAACTACTAACCACTCACACACACCCAGAAAAATTGTATTTAAAGAGCCGAAAACGAAACAAAAAGGTGTAACAATATTCGTAAAACGGTGTTGCGCGCGATCTCGATATAAAAAGGCAAAAACACGGCAAAGCCATACCGGAAAGAGAGGGAGCAAAAAACGGGAACAGGTGTAAAAGGTGTAAAGTGTAAAGCAACCGTTAAACATCCTCCACCGAAAGGTTCATCTTGAAGTAGCAGCCATCGTTGGCAAGCAGCTGCAGGACATTCTCCTCGAACCGTCGCTGGATGTGGTTAAAATCCATAATGTTCTTAGGTTTACACTCGACCCAATACCGATCGAACTCGTAAAACAAGTAGCAGTAAAACTGGTGGAACGTGTCCACCGTCAGATGGTGCTGCGGATGGTTGTAAAAGTGTGTCCGAGCGGAGCCGGACTTTAGCAGGTGGTACGCCATCGACGTTAGATTGATGCCGACGATCGCGAAGAAATAACCGTGCTTTGGATGGTGCGAATGGGACAGCAGATGCCGTGCGGTGCCATTATAGTTTTGTGCTAGAAACAGTAGATTGTCCAGCCCGAGCACACCCATGCCGCGAAAGTCCGTAGAAGGATCGTCACCCTGTAAAAACGGTAGGAGATTTTCTTTCTATTAACTGTTCTTCTGTTTGTTCCTATCGGATGTGCAACCTCACCTGAAATCCGATGTGCTGCCACTGGTCGGTAATGCGCCCGGTCAGCTGCATCTCATCGCCCACCAACAGCTTCCACAGCAACAACAGCTTGGCCTCGTGTTCCGGGTCCTCACTGTCGTACTGTGTGGCGCGCAGCTTTTCCACCATAAAGTACAGCCGCTTGTAGCCCCATATTTTTTCCGCACACGAACCGAACGATCGTGGAAAATCGATGTGCACCTTCGGGTTGATCTTCTTCACCTGCAGCACCGTCCCGATGGCACGCGTTTGTATCTCTCGCCGAAGAAACGTTTCCTCCACATCGTTGCTGACCAGCTCGTTCAGGATGTGGAGTAACTTTTTTATTGGTAAGCGTCGCGACAGCTCCAGCGACATTTGCACCTTCTTCGTGCGTGTAGCACCCGGTGGACAGCCATAGCAGATGCGCTGCAGCTCGCACAGATTGGTGAACCGGTGCAAAAACCACTTGAGCAGCGGTCTCGATAGGAAGTAGAAAAAGCTGAACACGCGAAATATCATCTTCGGTTCGGTTGCCGGAGGTAGCATTATTGTTGCGCAAACGTGTGTTTGAAGCCTGATTGTTTTCGAAATAGGGAGTGCTTTCCTCGTTTAACTGTATGACTAGCTGGCAAACGTTCGTGATCACCACACTATTATTCGTTGTTGCTGCTACTATCTTCCATGGTGATACGGGATCGACTTTCCTAACTATGCTACTGGACAAACAGGTTGCCGAGAAACAACATTCAGCGCATGCTCGGGAAGTGTGGTGCTTGCTGTAAACGACACGTCAACAAACGTTAAAATTATCGTTGCGAAAAGTTAATCCCTGATGAGGGCTTAAAGAGATTACGTACCATACCTGTGCGTGTTTTGTTGCGTACCGTACAATGTTTACGAATTTATTCTCGAAAAGGAATGGCATGAAAACAAATAAAAATCATTGCACACGCGTTGACAGACTTCCCGTTGTCAAAAAATGTTTGACAAATGAATGAAAGATTTCCCTATTTCAATCGAAATGTTTCACACGAAACATTTCACAAATAGCGGTTGACGATGGATTTTTGGATTGGCGCGATTTTTTCAAAGTTCCCTGTTGCTAAAAAGACCAGCGAATTTGCTAAAAATAAGAATAAGAAAATCTGATTAGTTTTTGAGGTCAATTTGGAAATCTACATTATTTATTTCAGATATTTTTCATTATACATAGCGAACAGATTGAATGTATCAAAACTGTGCAAAGTACCCCGAGTCATCTTTTTTACTTAAATTATAAGAACATTCTGAGTAAAACATAGCGCAAAAAAAGAACAGAAAATACGTTAGAACATCAGTTGTAATATATTGAAGGCTATACCCAGTTTTGCAACTTCCGTGCAGATCAGCTCACGGACACCCAGTTGAGCTAATAGTCATTTCCGCTCCAATGCATACTAATTCGTGAAGGAAGAACGACTAACGTGATACCTCCAGTGATTGAAGTCAGCAAAGTGAGTGAGCAAAGTGATGAGAGAAAAGTGCAATGAATGATCGTACACGACATAACAAGGCTGCAATGTTGAACTAACGCAAATTTAGAGTATAAGTCCCACCGCTTGTGGGACTATTACATGTTTAGATCGTTTGCATCAACTGATAATTACAACAAAATTGTTATCATTTTTTACATTTTTATTTCGATTAAAACCCGGTTTCGATTTCAGTCGTCTCATTTTCTGTAGTTTAAAGCGTCCACCGCTAAATTGTCAACTATTTGCGAAACATAGGTCAATCTAGGTCAAAATTCTCAACTTCCACCATTATAAGTTACATTCCTTTTATTACATCAGCTTAATCTCAGCTTCCGCCTTTTGCCAGCATAGTGTCAATACTATGAGTTTATTTTGTCTTGATAAGCCTGTACACCATACACACACTTAAACCGGTTCAACAACACTTCCAAAAGCAAAGCAATGCTGATGCTAATGAAATGATCACACTTATCGCCAATTTCGTGCCGAGATTTCACTTTCCGCATGATCGCTTACTCAAATGTGCTTTACCACCAGGATTGAAAACGGATGCTCGGGACCAATCCGATCACTGTACGTTCTACCGTTGTAAACAAACTCCGAATGAGGCACCTGATTGATAATCGTAAAGCCAACCTTTTCACCAACGCGTTGTGAAATTCGAGACGTAAAGTTAGCCGAAACAAGCTGTGGCTTAATAAACGTTCCAGAGGATTCACCAGCGGATGCTGTGGTTGGTACGGCCTTGCCACTTTTCAGCTCCTCGGCCAGCCGTACAGATTCTCTAACGAGCTTTGTACCGACGCCGTGGCCCTCATAGCTTGGTAAGGTGGCAAGAAACATGATTTCCAGCAAACAGCTCTGAACCGCTCGAACAGGTTCACCTTTGCGTCCATCGTGATCATGTACTGCATCAGGGACCGGGAACTGTCGTTCGTACATTTGTTGTCACGGAACTGCTCAAAGTAGTTGGCATCGTCCGGTCCGCTTGGAGTCTATGGGCAATGGATGAGAATCGCATTAAACACGACCTTACATTGATAGGCGCAAAACTAACCTGCAGCACATTGAACGAAACACCAACGATCGTATCGGATGGTACGTGTCTCGCGATCATAGATACACCCGCGTCCGCCACATCCAGACAGAGCTGTTCAAGATCCTTCTGTGCCTGGGGTGTAAGATCCACCTCCGCTCCGATGCACACCATTTCGTGCAGGAAAAAAGACTTCCGGAGTACCTCCATCGATTGTTCCAGGTAGCGATCATCGTAGCGTAAAATTTCAATGTCCCCCGTTGGTACGGTCGGCTCGTTCGGTCCCATATCTTGAAGTTGAATGATGAACAATGTAGCCAAGAGACGAGAGATAACCTGTTGTGCCGGCCAGTGCGTGCGAGATAACGTCTGGATTGTAACTGAGGTGTCTCCGTTGAGTGTGAAGTGAAGCCGCAGCCGTACTGGGTCAGCTGGTTTGTGATGTCACGATTGCCATAGAAGGTGAGAGTGAGCTGTGTATGCACGTTAGTCTGCGAGATGAGGACCTGTTCGCTCTCGCTACACCAACTGAATACACAGTCATTCAAGTTCGTAGTAATGTGAGTGCGATGAACAGGTCAAAGCAGGCATTGCACGTGCCAGCGATCGATGTGCGGCATGAGTATGCGATGCTTGAATCAACAAACAATTACCTCAATTTAAGTACCTTAAAGCATCACACAATTATAGCTAGAAATCACATTAGAAAAATACACATGTGGAGTTGCGTGCATGCGTGAACAATTCAGTGTGATCGTACAAACAGCATCATGCAGTGTAATGATGTCAACGATCATTAAATGAATTGCAGCTGACATGTATACCTTCCAATGCACGTTTTCAGCTCGCCATCACTGTATCTACGTTTGCTTCACCCCATTCACAGCTGTTTTTTGCACTATAAAATTTGTATAATGCTACAAAAAAAAAAGCCTCCAACCTAATCAAATGTCACAACAACAAAAAAGAAAAAGGGATTTAATTTATCGCGATGAGGAAAACTTTATAATTTCACGATTGCAAGGATGAACTCGTTCTAGATCCTTTGCTGAAGTGGTGATATTAATCTCAATTGGTGGTTTTATTAAAATCTCCGCTCAATCTCCTCCCCAGCTACCACAGTCCAGCACGTCACCTAAAGTCCCAAAACAATGAACTGAAACTCCTTTTTTCCCCCTTTACGGAGCCACTTTTAACTCGACCCGAGAGGATTTTAGCACCCTCCGATTCAAATGCAATTAAGTCGGGTGGAAGGACCGGTTACACCGTACCGAATCGAAGCGATCCGTTCACGGTTTCCGCCCTGTTGATCCGGCCGGCGGTACGAGATCGACGATGTCCCGTACAGATCCTTCCGGTTCGTGGTTGCATTTCGTTACCCCGGTAATTTATCTACAAATGCACATCTCTTCTCCTGTTGCCTGTTCTCCTTCGTTGTTTAGAGACCCATTGCGGTGTGATTATTTTTTTAAACCGAGCATAGCGCCCTATTTTTTCTGTTTTGTTATCTTTGCAAAACTTTTCCCTTATTTTCTAACCGTCGCTGTTTTACAATCCGCTTGAAAGTGATTTCCATTTTTTGTTACGATTTGCGCTTTGATTTTTAAACCTCATCAAGTGTCAACGTTAATCCTCGGGCACGGTATCATTTGTAAACTCTCGCGCACTTTATTTGCAGCGGAGGATTAGAGAAAGAAGTGGAATTAACGGATGCAGAGAATTGTAGCAGATTTCCCGTTGGCTTCAAGTTGGAGTCCGAATTCGTTGAACAAGTGTAGTTGAGGCAGTATCGAAGAAAGAGTTTTAGGAGGCAATCTGGGATGGGTTGTTGTCGTCTTCGACCCTTACTAGTATTTGGTGAACCTATAAGATTCCATATTTGTGTCACACATTTTGATGATAAAAACAAATTGCAAAGACGACGACAGACGGCTTATTAAAATGTGCTGTACAGCCCTATAAGCTGTACAAAGACATTACAGTACACGACTTTAAGAGATTTATAGTGACCAACAATGGAATAATACCACTTTTAAATGGGATTGTCAAACTACTTCTTTCAATAGTTAGACTACTTATAACCATATCAATATTTGAAACTAAAAGATCATCAACATCTTAATTTTCTATATAACTTTTCTTTTTATTTGAAGATTATCCAATTATTGCGTGAAAATTAGGAAACCTGAGTTAAAGGTAATATCAGATCGAGTCCATTTTAAAGTTGAAACAAGTGGATGTTTAAACATATTTAAAAAAATTTCATTATCTTGCCTGTTTTAGCCAAAGTTGATTCAGAATTGAAAAAAGAGACTCAGAATCTTGATTCATCCAATGAAAGAATCATTTTCCCAAAATTTTCAAGTAAGTTTTGCCAGCCTTAGCATGTAAATTGGTTAAAATTTGAAATCATGATCTTATTTGTATGAGTTTCATTATCTCAAATCATCCATTATCTACTTGTTATGATCTTCTGCCTGGACTATGCGTAGCGTAACAAATAAAGGGATAAAATAATCCACAAAAAAAAGCTCACAAAAGTCTTGTTCTTCAGGCTCTATTCATCCATGAGCAGTTAATTGTAACAGAAGCACAAGAACAGCGACACCTGATGTAAGGTCGAACCAACTAAGGTCGAATTATTTGTGGTAGAAAAACCGAATGTTCAGCTACTTGTGTCAAAATCTTAACATTAATACTGCAATAAGACTTTGATTAATTAGTCTTTTTTTGTAACGATTTGTAAAGAGACTGTAATTGCATAAGCAACACAAAAAGTCAACTAACTGTTACAAAAGCTTTTTACACTATCCGCTCTGCATACATTTGAAGTGAAATTCGAATCCATCACAAACACTGCATTTCCGTTAGCCAGCAGTTTTTCGAACATTAAAAGCATAACATATCGCTAACAAATCACCACCGGCCACCACCCTTAATCGAAACCAAATATCACTAGCCAAGCTTTTGTTTACTCAGGTGTAAACGCATTCATCCCGGTGCTTCCTTCGGGGCTGGCTTTGTGTTCGCATAAGGGGAAATCCTAGAAACGTTCAAATGTACACACAAAAGCAAACAAAGTTATTAAAAAAACCGGATAAAAACACATACATCTACACAAACGCGCATCCTTTTGGGTATGCAAGCAAATGCATTAAAACAACAAACTTGCGCAACAACCCCTTTTCCGATCGGGCCCGGGAGATCGATCAACAAAACGGGGATGAAAAGAACATCATTTTAATGAAGCGCTAAAATTTTCAGACTGCTTTAAAATCGATTCCGGTACGCTAGAGCATCGGTGCAGGGGAACCAGTGAGCTTGTCGGTTGTCAGAAAAGGATTACGGGTCCTGGAGTGAGTGCGAACGAGTAAAGGGTGTGCATTTGGTAACGTATGGAAGCGATAATGGCTAAATTTAATACCACCTAAGCACATTCTTTCAGTACAATAAATGATACAACTCTAAAAACTGTGCTTTTTCACTACGAACGTTAAATTAGTAATAGGAATAAAACTTATTTACACTGCCATTTCCGGTAACATCAACACCGAAAAGGGGCCAAAGACTAGATTGTTTGTTGCACATCAGTTGCGTTCGACGCCCATGACTACCGCAGGGCGCGTAGCCTTCACGCCTAACAGATTCCGTTCGTTGCGTACGTCGACGGGCCGGCAGCGATATTGCGATGATTGCTCCGTGGATCCTCCGGTCGCCAAATGCGCGCAAAGTAGCGCCCGTTTGCGTTCCGATCGCCCTTCCGGTGCCAGGACAGTGAGTGTGTCTGGCCGCTGCCACCTGCGGGAAGAAAGGAACAGACTATCAGACACCGCTATACGAAATCGTTTTCCCTTTGTTTCCCAAACCAACCGAGCGGAATCGTTACGGCAAGCCGAGGGTCGTATCCCTTCATTTTCGGTACCACCCTTGTGAGAGGGTGGATCCCTGCCGGGTGATGCCGGTACACGCATTTAAGGACGAATTTGCTTTTGCCACTGTTGTCTGGTGCAAACAGTTTCTCGCGAACCCGATGCTCGAGTTTGTTTGCAAATCCCCACAAAAGTACGTCTCTTAAGTGCTCTGCTTCTACAATCTCCGGGATGTGTCTCACAAAACACATAAAAGAAGATAACAAATTTGAGCCCCCGTTTCGGCGGCGAAAGAAAGCATGTGCTCGCAATTCCCAGGGATCTTTTCCCATCATCATCATCATCATCATCATCGTGTTCAAAAGCAAAACAAAAACAATGCCAAGCGACGGGGCTGGGTGATAGATGATTGTTTTGTGTGCATCAAGAATCGTGACACGGAACGGGAAACATCGATGCTGTTAGCGTTTGCGCAAAAGCGCATCCTCGCACGCAAGCAAATATCCTTCGGCAAATGGAAGAGCACCGAAAACAGGAATGAGTGGGCGTGAGAATTTTGTGCTTAACGTTCAGGTGGTTCAAGTTTGGCCGAGTGGAGCGGATTTGTCGGGTATTAGTCTTGCGAGTCCAGATGCATCAGTGGGCGCCATGTTTTTTCGCCAAAAAAAAGGAACAAGATGCCAAACCCCGTTAAGTGTGTCTTTAAAATTAAAGTTAAAGACAAACTGCTCTACAAAACATTGTGCAAGCTCCTGGTAAATAGAGATAAATAGATAGTTTCATAATTACAGAAAAAGCTAGCTGCTTCTGTCTAATATTATTTGTTTGTCAATTGTTTTAGGGAACAATTAGCTCTATAGTGATGAAAACCATATCTTTTCTTTTGCTTGTGAAAATCTAAACTGCTCAAAATTACGGGAGCATTCTCCACGAAGCATGTGTGCGTAACGTATGCATTAAAGATAAATTCTATTTTTTTTTTTTTTATTTGTTCTGCATCCTAGCAACCTCTGTTCGTCTGTTAAAATCTGAAGAAAATTTCTTAGCCGAAATCGAAAGGAAGGATCATTAGACCCGTATGAATGGAACGGCAATGGAGGATCCGCTACAATGACGAGCTCTGCGAGCTTTACTGTGATCTCACAATTGTGGAGCAAATTAGGTTCGCCAGACTCCGGTGGGCTGGTAAAGTCAAGTCCTTTTAAGCCCTCCTGCTAGACAGAGCAGGCGATATAGGCTAAAATTTGAGATCGAGTGATTCTGTTGATGCGTCCGCCAGGACGGCTGGGATATTGCATTGGCAGACGACAGCGCAAGACCATTTGCGGTATCGAGGACTTCTGCAGCAGGCCAAGATCGCTTAGTGCTATAACCACTTCAAAAATCATTTCTAGAGATAGTCGTCATCACGCAACGATGTTTTTGGACACTTGTATCGTAGCAGAATCTAACGACGAAAACAAGGCTTTATTGTTCTCTTCTTCTTTCTTGGCCTAACGACCTCTTATAGGTCATGCCTGCCATTTCTGGCTTACTAGACTAATTGATACCGCATAGTTGGATAGTCAGTCCTCACTATGGGGGAACGGCCCAGATGAGACTTGAACCCTGGTCCTGCCGTGTGAAGACCGGCGCCGCTGTCGCATCTACCACCGGGCCGCGGGCTTTATTGTTAGGTGCCTTTATAATTATGAATCTTGGATCCAGGGGTCGGAGCATCTTTCTATAAGGTACTCCGGGGAGAAAAATCCTGGACGTAGATTTTTACACATTGGATACATAGATTTTTTGTTGGACAAATCTCTATCAGCGAATCTTATTAAATTAAAGACAGTGCTGAAAAATAATGCTTCAAGAAAGCATGAGGTTAGTTTTTTCCGGTAAATCCAGCTTCTAACTTCGAGTACTTCAAATACAAAAATCTTATACCACTCTGGCTACAAGCAACTAAAAATGTCATAAAATCATGACACTGGCCTTCATTGACTCTAACACTCATAAAATCATAAAATTCGAAGAAACAGTTCCTAATTTCAACTCTTTCCTCCCGGATACCTTTTTGCATACAGATCACTAGTTCCACATCCATCAAACCCCTTTGATCGGGACAGTGCTTGCGTGCGTTGCTTTCCATCTTCATCACAGCTGCCAACCGTATAGAAACAAAACCCTACCAAACCAAACATCACCACCACCCAATGCGAACGAATTCAATTTTCAACCGGCAACCGAAAAACGGCCCGAAAAAGTGCATCTCCATTTATTCATGCTCTGTCACATACATTAGACTCACGGGTAGGGCATATGCTATGGCCCGTGTACAACGCACCAAAGAAACACCGTGACACAATAACTACATCAGTTACGGTTTCCGGTATATTAGCGATCCCTTCGATCCGTCCGAAATGTCTCTCGCCACATTCAATACGAACGCAATCGAGTCATCCTTTTTGCTCACGGGGATGGCCAGAGATCTCGATCGATGGAAAAAAGGTCAATTCGATACGGAACATTTAAGTTCTACCAAAACACAGCCGTTTCTGGTGGGGGTCGAGGTTGTCTGATTGCCGCTTGCGCCAGGAACGGCACAGTTGGCGAGCGAGTGAGCCCAGTACTGGACCAGCAGCAGCCTAAGATCAAATGTAGTTCATATAACTTACCACGAACGATAAACTTCTTCGGTGGTTCCTTCACCGGCGCTCGCTTGATACCGTTCGTACCGGTTTCGTTGCCATTTTTGTCCTTCCGTAACATTTCGCCCAGGAACGATATGTAGCTGATGGCCAACTTCAGGGTGTCCACCTTGCTGAGGCGCTTCTCGTACGGTAGGGTGGGAATGTGTGTCCGTAGCCCTTCGAAGGCTTCGTTGATGCTTTGCATACGGCGCCGCTCGCGTAGATTTGCTGCCTGCCGTTGTTGGGCTTGCTGGGAGGCGCACTTTGGCCGTCGGTACTTGGACGTACGGTTGCTGTAGATTCTGTTTTGTGAAGAGAATGTTTAAGATACGATTTAATTAAAGTTAGTGAAAGAAATGGAGGACCTAGATCGATTTGAGGTTGACGAAAAAAGTGATATTTAACTAATAAGATCTATCTGGTCCGTGATGCTCTTATTTGTAACCACTAGACAGTCCAATGTTAAAGCTAGCAATTCCTAATGCCAGAGACATTGAATTTTTATAATAAAATGTAAGAAAAATTCTCTCAAGATAATCTTATCTTTGGGCCAAACTCTCGCTATAGAAGCAATGCTTTAATGTCCTCATTCATCCTTATTTTATTTCTCTATCGTCTATCGCCATACTAATTGTTTAATTGAATCTACTAGCAGTAGAAGGGCCAAAAATTTACTAAAAACCGAAACTTCACGTGACTCCTTAGGGTATATGAACCTTAGGGTTGATATTATTAACTCGATCTCGGCAGAAACGTACGAAAACTCTAGTCAGCTATTAAAGAGAAGCATCTTTCAGACTTAGCGCATAGTACCATAGACCATAGACTGACATATCTTTCTTGCTTCATGCTTTACATTAATTCTTTGTAACGAGAATTTGGGCTCTTTGTGGGTCCTACCAAAACTTTCTTGCGGTCCCGATAAATGCAGATGGCGGGCCGGACCCTACCGATTCGTACATTAGACGATTAAATAATTAGGTAATTTCTTACACCAATTGGTCGTTGCATCCTTAAGAAATTTAATTAGGCAGTGCTAAGTACACCTAGTTTTATATTACCTTTAGATTGAATATTTATGTAAGTGTCTTTAGCATTTTTGGTTACTTTTGCAATAATATTCTTTTGGGTTTTTTTAAATCACAGAAATTAAAAGTTCAAGCTAAAACAACAGAAATAGAGTAACGTTTTTAAGGTTTCCATACTTTTAATAAACTTATTCATCCTTTCAATCGTTATTAGTATCTTACTCTTTCATGGAATCATTATTCTCCTGATCGCTGTTAAACCCACAGTACGAATCACTGTCGGTGGTGTTTTCGTCGTCGGCAAGGAAAAAATCGGAACTGTTCGACGTGGTCGAATCGACATTGTTCGCCTGATGCAGATGATGCTGCTGATGATCGAGCGAATGAGCCTCCGGATGGAAATCGTGCTGATGGCGATGATGCGTCAGATGATGATGATCATCGTCCAGGTGTTGCTGCTGCTGATGATGTTGCTGCTGCTGCTGCTGTTGATGTTGCTGCTGGCAGGAGTGATGTTGCAGATGGTGCAACGGCTGCTGACTTTGATGCTGATGCACCGACGGTCCTTCGAACAAATGGCGGCTCATAACCGCCTCGAAGTCGAACGAATCCATCGAGAACATGGTGACGAAATTGGGCTTAACGTGACTAGATTGACTTGACTAGAGTCGTTACTTTGGTTAAAAGCTTTCGTTTTAAAAACTACACATTGCTTTACATTCTGTTAATGTGCCCCGCTACACGCACACAGACACTATCACACGCACATAAATTCTCTCCACGGGTGACACTCTTTTCATTCGTTTACACGCCTGTTAAGATTATCCGATTAAACACTTTCCTGTTTGGCAAAAGGGTATTTGGTCACACTGCTCACTTAGCGCCCACACCAAACAACCACAGTTCCCACCGTGGCCACGTGGCCGCTGGTAAACACATGGCGGCCTGTTGCTAATAGTAAGCCTAATTGGCGCAACAATGGCTGTTTACGGAACGCCTGTTTGCATACAAATCACTTCCGATCGTCAAACTTTCACTTAACTTGCACAAACACGCTGCACACGGCCGATCACGTGTCGGTCACTTGTCTGCAATGAGGGGGTTGATGATAAGAAACACCGACACCTACGTCGTACACACACATACACGCAGCACCGGATACCAGAGTCCTTAGCTGTTTCCGGCACGAATACGTCCCTCGAAGCCTTTGTGCCCGATGATAACCCCAGGAGAGTCGGCAAAGGACTAACGCAGCAAGAGCGACTTCATCCTCACTGCTGGCTGAAACCAAGGCCTGAAAGAGTGGTAAGAGGGGTTGGAAACCATGGAGCGGTGGAGGGGTATTTGCATCGATGTCTGCTTACCCTATCTCGTCCTCCGTAGGTCTTTAACCGCGGCCCAGCGTGAAAATGGGGGAAATGAATGTTGCGGCTTTGCTTGGGAAATTTCGATAAACCACGCCCGTTTGCGTCCGATTGGTTGATTGCAATGCTTCATGCGCACTGACACACAGGTCCTTGCAAGCGAGTGCCGAAATTGTACTGCAGTAAAACGGGCTTTCATAAAGGTTTTTGTTTTTGTTTTCTCTTTTGTACCTAGAAAGTCTTTTATTATTCAATTCCAAATTCTTTATTTGCATTTCGAGTATTTTTACGTTTTGTTATATTCCGTTCGTTAATTTCATATTTCTGTACATTTTTGTACAAGTTTTTAAAACAAAATAAATCTATTTTCCAATTTTTGACATCTAAATATTTTAACTTGACCTGACTTTTTATACTTTTGTTTATTTTTTTACCTTTTCCGGCACTTAATATTTTCATAAAACTGTAATATATTTTACTGCTTCGATAATTCATTGATTCTTTTATTTTTATTTTATTTTTTTTTCCATAATTACGGCTTGACGCCGTATTGTCTTCATTGATTCTTTTACTGTTATGAAAAATAGGTACTCAATTTAAATTATAGTCTCCTCGTTATATACTCACCTTAAGCACTTTTTAGTTATTAATATCTTTATCGTTCGTAAATAAAGATTTCTTTTCGGTTGTTTTATTCAGTAAAACCATATTGTTTTAAATCAGTTTCATTTACACATTTTATTTTGTCATAATTTTCTGTTTTTGTGTTTAGTTCTACTAATTTTATAGTTTGTTATAAGAGTTTTACAGTTATTTTATCATTTCTACTTAGATCTTTTTCATTCTTGAACTAGTTTTAGTTACTTTTTTGTTACTTTCCTATTTATTTTAGTTAAAGCAAAGTTTTCGTTTCCCTTATTATTAATTTAAGTAGATTGATATACCACAATCATCTGCTTATGTATTATGTAATTTCTTTTTCGATCTTCTTATCTTCTTATATGTTTAGTTTCGTCAATGAATGGTTCAATTCATTGTGTTTTATTACTGTATGAGTGATAATTTTATTTCATTAAATTTTCTTTTGCACTCTTTTCCATTATGCTATGTTTATTTTCCTTTGTCAACATATTACAGTGTTTCTCACTTGATAATGCAAAGTTACCTATGATTTTTGCAAACGCTACATACGATTTCGTATGGAGCGTTTGCAAAAATCATAGGTAACTTTGCATTATCAAGTGAGAAACACTGTATTTATCTTCATTTTAAACTTTTATTTATTGTGTGATTCATTCAAGTATATTGTTTCATCATAATTATCTTTTTTGTTGTATCTTGTATTAGTTCATAGTTGAGTTTTTATTTTATGAATGAATTCAATTTTCTTTTTAATTTTTTTTTATTCATTTGTGAACTATTCTTAGGTGCTTTCTAACAGTGATATTTATGTTTCTTCCAACATTTGTAATCTAATTTATTGAACCTATTGTGAACATTCTCAAAAACCCGCTTACCATTATTTAGAAGCACTTCAGCCATAAATTCCTTACCCAACCGTACGGCTACGTTCCGAAGTAAATATTTGCGGTTTTTGCACCGGCCACCGAACCCCTGCACGCGGAAGGACAAAAAGGGAAAACACACATTTTCGGGTGCACATTGCTGTGGGCTACATTAATTTCACACTCCACTCTCTACGCGCGCGCCCCGATCGTTTGCTCTTTTTCCCCGCAATTTGTAGCACATCACACCCCTTACAAATCACCGTAGGACAAACACAGCTGGCCGCAGACCCTCTGCTCGTGATAACCTCATGGCGCCCTTCTAAAGGCAGCATCTAACGCCCCACGACTTGCTACCACAGGGAGGAAAACCGTTGTCGTAAATGTCCTAATTGAGTGCGCTTGCGGGTGCAAATCGTTTCTGGGGTTTTCCATCGATCTGCGTACTGGGCGGAGCGTATACGAAGGAATTTCCACACCGCGCTTTTCAGGGTGGCACTAGCAAAGAGATGAGAATTTCCCGGAAAATATGTACAAACTTCCATTTTAAGCAGCTTTGAGAGTACGTCTGCGAGTCTGCGAGCGAACGGCACGACAAGGATGACACCGCACCGGAAATGGGATTCGCTCCTGCATGTTGTACCATTTCCGGTCCTGTTTAGCATACGGAACATACGTTCGCAAGGTGTACACGCGCTGGTCGGGCTACCCTAGGAGAAAAATTGAGCCATTTCCAACCGAAACCACCTGCTGGGAAGATAAATATGAACTGATGCATCCGTCCAGCCCCTGCTGCTTTTTTATCGTCACACATGAAAGTTATTTAAATGTTACTGTCCCATAACTTTTTTTGTCACACTTTCTTCCTTTTTATTAAACTCCATTTTATGAGTTATAGAACTCACACCATCTGGTGTGTTAATTTTCGGGTGCATTTTCTGTAAAATAAGCACATCGAAATAGGTATAATTTACTGTACTGTTTCACCTGAGTATGGGACCTTGTCGACGTAATGATAATCATAAAGCATTCGCGAGTTCAATCGTATTGGCCTGTGGTATGTGCGTAAAGGGTTGTTACATGTAGAATGTATCCTTTGGGGCACCAGACCGGAAGGCGTAAGGGTAGTTATTAAACATTCAAATGGTACTCCCTCTGTTCCGTTTGGTTGTGCCGTGTGCTGGTGCATGAACATGTGTCCTATTGTTTCCGTACGATTGTGTTACGATTTCCCGCGATGGATGGAAGTGCCGGTGGTACGGGGTGGTACGAGGTTATGTGGCAAGGTATCGATAATCGGTGTCAAAGTTCGGTCCGGTCCGGTAATGAAGCGTTTTACGACTGGAAACAGTTACCACCGTTAGAAACACCTGATAGGGGAGGGCGTGTGTACGGGTAGATGAGTAAATTGTTTTGTTTTTTATAAGAAAAAAATTACATATGAACGGAAAAAACCGTAGGGAAACATTCATATGCACTGAAATTCGTGTTTTGGACGAGACTGTTCCAGGACTCTTTATTTATGGTTAAATCAAATTTAAGTCATATTAACTGTTTAATTTTACTGAAATTTAACGGAACTTTTTTTGTACGATTGTCTGGACGTTCAAATAAAATCCCTCTGAAACATATTGGTGGTGAGTCTCAAAAAGCTTGTTTGAATATTGAAAAGATAAACGTTTAGATAACGAGTACGATATTAGGACCTTAAGCTCTTGTAAACATAGACTTTAGTTGCAATTCAATTTATTTATACAGTGTTTCTCACTTGATAATGCAAAGTTACCTATGATTTTTGCAAACGCTACATACGATTTCGTATGGAGCGTTTGCAAAAATCATAGGTAACTTTGCATTATCAAGTGAGAAACACTGTAAGTGTACTAAGTAAATTAAAGTCTATGTTTACATGAGCTTAAGGTCCTGTACTAGAGGATGTAGAGAAATTTATTTTAATTTCATGTTTTACAATTTTTTTTTTTTTTTTTATTCATATAGAACGGCCTGGCCGTATTGCTCATGTTTTACAATTACTTTTATTTAAATTGGTAAAAATGCATTATCAAGGACTCTTGAGAAGGACTTTTGTGCAATGTTGTATTACACGTATTAATAATTTAAAACAGGCATTCGATTGCTGAATAAACAAATTAAACAAAATGTTAATATCTATTAATTACAACTCCGGTCATTGACACACTTGATTCAAAATTCAACCTAGTACCGATAAAGCGTATGTTGTTGAGTTGGACAAGTTATAATATTAGAAATCTTATTTCGTGAAATCATATATTTAGTTACCAAATTATCCAAATTTTTTATAAGATTCTTTATTAACCCTGGGACAATACAATGGAGTACATACTTCGGGGTAATACCGAGTCTTGTTGTTATACCCAGGCATGTTCATATTTTTATTACCATAACGACCAGACTTTGTTACTGCGATTACTGTTGGATCGCCGTTAAGAGCAATATTTGGTTATATCTTGTAAAGAATGAATCTGAATCCTCGTGGTGTAAGAGAAATCGAATCCTTTCGATTTATCAACCTTCAACCAACTGGCCCAGCCGGTTGGATCGGTCGTGGGAAAATCGATTGCATGCAACATATGTCCAACCATTTATTACACCCACCAACCCGGTACGAGAGCGGGAGCCAGAGGGCCAGAGGACCTTCGATGCATACCGAATGATGATAATATATCATACTATCACCCACCCTTCGTACCCGAGCGAACCAAGCGCAACAAACAACACACTGGGGGGGCAGAACGGTGTTGTCCAAAAATCGTTCCGATCCCTCTCGGAAAAAAAGGATGTGGAGAAATTTATTTTAATTTCATGTTTTTCAATTTTTTTTTTTTTTTTTTATTCATATAGAACGGCCTGGCCGTATTGCTCATGTTTTACAATTACTTTTATTTAAATTGGTAAAAATGCATTATCAAGGACTCTTGAGAAGGACTTTTGTGCAATGTTGTATTACACGTATTAATAATTTAAAACAGGCATTCGATTGCTGAATAAACAAATTAAACAAAATGTTAATATCTATTAATTACAACTCCGGTCATTGACACACTTGATTCAAAATTCAACCTAGTACCGATAAAGCGTATGTTGTTGAGTTGGACAAGTTATAATATTAGAAATCTTATTTCGTGAAATCATATATTTAGTTACCAAATTATCCAAATTTTTTATAAGATTCTTTATTAACCCTGGGACAATACAATGGAGTACATACTTCGGGGTAATACCGAGTCTTGTTGTTATACCCAGGCATGTTCATATTTTTATTACCATAACGACCAGACTTTGTTACTGCGATTACTGTTGGATCGCCGTTAAGAGCAATATTTGGTTATATCTTGTAAAGAATGAATCTGAATCCTCGTGGTGTAAAGCGGTGGCTAGACTAAAGTTGAGGCAAGCGCGATCAATGCGCGAACGCTTCATTTTTCCTGCAATGCAGGATCGGAGCGCGAAGTCAGGAGCGTGAAATTTGACAGTTCGCTCATAAAAAAAAATAGATCGCGCTTGCCTCAACTTTAGTCTAGCCACCGCTTAAGAGAAATCGAATCCTTTCGATTTATCAACCTTCAACCAACTGGCCCAGCCGGTTGGATCGGTCGTGGGAAAATCGATTGCATGCAACATATGTCCAACCATTTATTACACCCACCAACCCGGTACGAGAGCGGGAGCCAGAGGGCCAGAGGACCTTCGATGCATACCGAATGATGATAATATATCATACTATCACCCACCCTTCGTACCCGAGCGAACCGAAAAGCCTGCCGAGAGCGAATGCAAACACTTCACTTTCGCTTTATCATGTGTCCGGATGGTCGGGTGCATTTCAGCATAAGTTGTTTTTTTTTTTTGCTTTTGCACAATAGGAAAAGCCCACTCACTCAACCGCCTTAACAGTGAGATGGCTATCAAAATCAATACACGGGACAGGGCCGCTTTCCGATCGAAATCTGGCCCATTCCTTTGAGGGGTTTAGGGACAACAATTTTTACAACTGAATAAACAACTAATCGCCTGATAATTATCGCTACACCCAAAACGTTACGAGCGAGGGAGATCCTGTCCCTGATGCCTCATGCCCTATCGCTTATGCTTTTCATTATGCGGCGACCCTTCCTGCCGCGTTGTGGTGTGAGCTGTGAGTAGGGCGGATGCTCGTGATTCGATTGTTCCGTGTTCCGTTTTAATGTGTGGTTTTTTTTTTTTGCTATCCTACTCACCCTGGACGCGCTGGATGTGATGTCCCAATGATGCGTGCGCATCATTAAACCGTGCGCATCGGAAAACAATAATAACTTAATTTTACGCCGGAACGGAAACGGTTGGTCGGAGGTGCATAGGGCCCATTGCCTGGGTCCGGGTTTTCGGGGCTGCAAAGCTGCGTGTTCATTGCACAATGGACTGCCGCAGGAAGAGTGATATTGATGTGATGATAGTGACGCATGAATGGTCCGTTTGCTTTGGCGGATCCGGTGGATCTTATCAGAGTTTGTTGTGACGTGTCGTAGGTAGCTGGAGTGGGTTTGTGGGTTTACGAAGGAAAACTGCACACGTAATGGTTGGTAAATTTTATTTTCGTTTGTCAGGATAAATGCAAACGAAAATCTTTCGTTGATCTAGGCAAGATCATTGATGAGCATATTCGTCTATAGAGCATGTTATAATAATGATTTTTAAGATGAGTAAGATATGGATACTAACCCTGCTGATGCTTCTTTTTTATCCTACAACCTCTGGATTTGTAAAATATAGTGCTGGCTTTCTTGACTTAAGTAATCCGTACCTGAATCATCCTGCATGTCGTGGAGGACTGGATCGGATTTACTGCCGGTTCCATCCCCGATAGCATCTGACAACCTTTTTAGCGATATATACTTACCTATTTGTAGATATACTTACCTAATTATCCGATATTAAAACAATTTCTAATGTCCCTGCATTTTTTCTATGAAGTGTTCCTATTTTTTCAACCTGACGTTTCTTCTTAATTCATCCAAACAATCGATTCTTACCTAATTACTTATACGACACTGTATCCTATTTGCTCTCAATCCAATATCCCGACCAATCTGACGGATGCATCAATGCCATCACTTTACCTTCCTTTTTCTGACCATGTACCACCTCCTAACAAATTTTCCATCAACTGAGTCGTCAATTGCTCTCTGCGAAAATATCCCGAAGAATCCTGCGCATCTTCGTCTTGTACGCGACTAAGATGAATTCGTCAGTTTTAGATGTCCCATTGGTGCATGTGAGAACTGGGATAAACATTTACACAGTCCTAGCATTTAAGTCTAGAGCAGCCCTAAAATAGTTTTTACTTAAGTGTTTTTAATTATCTTAGTTTTGTACAAATATCAATGTATTTTTAATAAACGAAAATAAAATAAATTGTAATATTTCAAATATTTAAACAAAGTCTAAAATAACGATCATTTGTTGCAAGAAAGTTTATGCCCGTGTTTTCTACACCAGCAAATCGAGCATGATGCAAAAATCGAGCAGCCTACTCGATTTTTTCCCAAACTGCTAGCTGTCATCGGTTTGTTTTGTATTGGTGCCACTGTCAAATGCAGCATCGGCAAATAAAAGGTTTACGTGTTCTTTTACAACTTCTAATTCCTGTTTCTCGTGTCGGTCACGAAACGCTGTATTTTCGTGCCATGCATTACAATTGTAACGTCTAGTGTATATGTTTAAATAGTCCACCTCCTGCTAGCTATAATCGAGCGACCAATTTTCTATACGGCAAAACAATGTCGAACAAGCAAACGCTGGTAATCTCCGCCGTGGGCATTTTCGTGTGTTACTTTTACTTTGCGATTCTGCAGGAAAAGATTACACGCGGTCGATATGGGGATGAGCTGCAGGATGATGGTTCACGCGGGGAGCGTTTCACGTACATGCTAGCCCTGGTAGGCGTGCAATGTATCTGCAATTGGATATTTGCGAAAGGTACGTTTGATTTGCTAGGAAAAGGTGCGAAAGACGGTGCACTCCAATCTAAACGTCCCTATCTGTTTTGCAGCACTGCTTACGATTACACCGCAGCCAGAAGACGGTACACCGAAAGTGTACTATGCTAGCAGCGCCCTTACGTATCTATTGGCTATGATCAGCTCGAATATGGCGCTGCGGTGGGTTGCCTACCCGATGCAGGTTGTCGCTAAGGCGGCCAAACCGATTCCCGTTATGTTGCTTGGTGTGCTGGTTGGACGTAAAAGTTATACTTGGCAGAAGTACTGTTTCGTGTTGCTGATTGTGGTTGGCGTGGTGTTGTTCATGTTCAAGGACAGTAAACCAAACTCTGGCACCGTATTGCAACACGAATCGCTTGGTCAACTTCTCCTTATACTGAGCCTTTTAATGGACGGATTAACCGGAGCGGTACAGGAACGAATGCGGGCACACAGCGCTCCATCAGCCCAGCACATGATGCTGGCCATGAATGGGTGGAGCGCAATGATCGTGTCGGTCGGTTTAGTGGCGACCGGTGAAGGCAAAGCATTCGTACTGTTCGCCAGCCGGCATCCGGAACTGTTTTCGCATCTAACACTGCTAGCGCTGACTGGTGCCCTGGGACAGTTGTTCATCTTCATGATGGTGTCCTCGTTCGGTGCACTAGCCTGTTCGGTAGTGACAACGACGCGCAAATTCTTCACCGTACTCTTTTCGGTACTGTTCTTTGGCAATGTGCTTTCCGGCCGACAGTGGATCGGCGCGGTGCTCGTCTTTTGCGGCCTGTTTGCGGACATGTTTTTCGGTCGAAAGCCACAACCAGCGAAAAAAATTGCCAAGGAAAAGGAAAAGAGTGAAGGTGTGCCAATTGCAGATAAACAGTAAAACAGTGTTGGAATGCTTTTTTCTAAAAAGCATTTAAAATACAAATAATTCCATGATGGTGCTAGAGCACCGTAAAGATAAGGTGACATTCAAATCATGCGCACACGCCTTGGTTATTTTGTCTTCTCGTGCAAACAAGAAAAGAAGCTAATCTACCTGTTATTCTCCGGTAAACGATATTACCTGTGTCCTTCATTAGTATAATTAAGCGAAGAAAACAAAAGTAGAAAATAAAAAATTGAACCATATTTGTACGCAATATAATTGAACCCGTGTTTTGTGTTTTTACCGAATTATGTAGGGCGCTTAAAAGCATTTCTATCACATTCTTCCATTTGTACGAGCACCATTTAGCACCCTCAGCGCGTTCGTTTCTGCCCTTGTGTGTACTGTGCTTACTAACAGCTCTTTTGCTGGTGCTAATTGAGCTAAAAAGGGGTGTTAATAAATTTCAAATGTGGTTAGAACAAGCTTAGATTAACAGACATTGTTACAGTTAACGGTTTCTAGAAAAGGAGTGCACAGAATGCGCACCAAAGAAACGTCATTTTTAAACGGAGAAAACACCGCGGTAAAAGTCTTTTCCCTCGGAAAATGGAGTGTGCGCACTGTATCACCATAGTTCCGCGCCACATACAGTTGTAGCGTGCGTGCTGTCCGCACATGTGTTTGTGCAAAATCGGTTAGTGTGCAATGTTTTGACAGCTGACATCACACTTGAAATTCCGCACCAGGAGGCGAAAAGTAGGATCTTTTTTGTTCCCGCGAGCTAACGCAATCATTATCTTGCTGCCCTTTCGTGACGCGATATAGTGTGTTTGGTGTTCGAACTGGGCGGTCGATACGCAGTGCCGATACTACTACGGTCAGCGATTTCGGTGCACGATAAAATATTGTACGCGTCATTGATAATCTACCAAGCACCAGGCGTCCGCTTGCCAAACCATTCAAAAAAAACGCACACACGCACACGCAATTGTGTTGCTGCTGCTGACTGAGAGTGTATGTGTGGATATGTTTGCGTGCCTGTATAGAAGTGAGAAAGAATAAGCTACTGAAAGGGACAGGAATGTGCGAACACAAGAAGAGAAAAAAAACCTGTCAAGCATTTGCTGTGTCCTATTAAATTGAAAATAGTGTTTGCCACGGGTAGCAGCCGTTTTGTACTCTTTTTTTTTTTAGTTCCATTCCGTTGCACGGCGCGGTCATTCTCGCGTTACGCGTGTTTGGCCGTGCGTCACGCGGGGTGGATTTCGTACATTTGGGCGTACCAGTGATGTAGAGCAGTGGAATCGCGGTTGGCCATCCGTCCTTTCCAGTCGGTCAGTCGAGATAGGTCGGTTCGGTTGGTTCGTGCCGTTCACTCGGCAACAAAAACAGCACGCGCTCGCGATCTCGTGCTCCGTTCGGTCCGGGTGATTTTATTTTAAGCAGTGCATGGGGTAGCCACTTCTCCTTCTTCCGGGAAACAATTTAGCACGCCGAGAATGAGTTGCGTGAAGATGGTGTAAAGTAAATTTTACCTGTTTTAGAGATGCTTTTATCGTTGGTTTCGATTGACGGGTATCGCAACGGAGGTGTCGTAATCGTTTTATCGAGCCGCGCTACATTTTGTGTCACTATGCAACAGCTACCTACATCCGAATCCTGAAAGTGTTTTGACCCGTTGTAAGTGCAGCTGTTAAGAAGAATCGAGATATGCGAATAAAGTGTGAAAAATCAATCCTATTAAAAGAAAAGAAATCCACACGCTTGGGAAAACCCATGCTTTGACATACGCAAGCGGTGAAAATGCGGCGCTCTTCATATGTATGTGTGTGTGTGTGTGTGTTTGTGAAAATGTATTCGCGCTTTCCTTTCCTCCTCTGAGCTCAGCTCAATTCGGAAAAGCAAACGGCAACTTTGTTTTTGTGTTTGCCAAAATACGTATACACACATGAATCCGCCGCCTACATGCACACACATACACACTGGTTTGGTTGAGTGTTTGTGTGTTAGTATGGTGAGCTGTCAAAAAAGCAAAGCAAAGGATTCTGAGCAGCAGCAGCAGCAGCAGCAGCAGCGACAGTAGCACCAGCAGCAGCAGTAGATTCGAGCGCGGAAAAACAGTGCTCCGGGTTCCGGCGGTGTCCTGACAACAAGTAAAACTGCGGCATTGTGTAGTTTCCATTGGTTGTGCAAGGCGGCACTTTCGTTTCGGGAGCGTGTTTGTGTGCGCGCACAAAGATGAATGTTTTATGAGGCCCAATTTCCCCAATATCCCCGTGCAGTGGGTGAATGTTTGTGCTGTGGAAGTGATTTCGATTGATTTTTGGGATAAAGGTTTGCGGTGCAGGAAAGAAATTCTGCATTGCTTTCATCCTTGCATGATAATGCAGCATTTTCGTGTGCGTGTGCATGTGTCTGTGTCCTGGATTTAGCGTGAAAAGTAAATTGTGTTACCCGGTGAACCCCACTATGCAGCTGTAGAGCAGCAACGAAAACAAAAAGGTAAATAGTTCTTTATACGGTTCAGCCTGTCACACAATAGGCGCGACACAATCGATCACATCATCCGTTACTAACCTGCTTGTCTCTGCTAAGCCGCAATAATTTAAGCTCCCTTAAGAAAACTGGCTGACTTTCGCACAATTTCCTGTTTTCGCACCACAATCTCCCGAAAGCTTGCTCCTCGCGGCTGTGTCTGATTTATGTAACCGGATCGATTTTCTTTAAAACATCATACCGCGCGCCGTTTGTATGTGTAAGGTGAAGGTGAGGCATGTTCCACGCTGCAGTTGTATTTTTGGTACCTTCAATGGTGTTTTTCGAACAACATAACGTTCCACCCTTGCACCAGACAACTCGTCTCCTACAGAAGAGTGGGTTAAGTGCGGATTCATCCGGTCACAGCGTACAGGCTGCATCTCTTGCATGTCACTAAGGTCTGTTTTCGTTTTCGCATTCCTTGCCAAAATGAGCGGAGAGATGACGGACGGTCCGTTGTTTGTGCATAACACCCCATCCCCAGCCTACGGTCCCTACGGATGGGATTGGAAATGCATTCCCCATGCAACGGACGTACTAAACACACGGATGATGTCAGAGGGAGATGCAGTGAAGCAATATTTACCGACACACAAACATTGCCGCCTCCCATTTTTCCCCACCCGGTATCTCTCCCCGCCAACGTTCATTCATCCAACGCTTTCACTCGATCGCGCACCACACTAGTGATGGGAAGTTATGAACGAACCTGGTGGAACGGTTCCGATCCCTTACTGGAGTGAACGACATCAGGTTTAAAAAAAATCTGTCTCCAGTTCCGTTCCAACATGTTCCGTTCCAAAGATCGTTCAAAAGGCTCTGTAAGCAACGCTCCAACTATTGTTGAAAAGTTAGCTCCAAAATTCGCTCCATGAACGCTCCAAATATCGTTCTTAAGTTCTCTCCTATGAACGCTCCAAATATCGTTCTTAAGTTCTATATACGGTCGTTCCAAAATTCGCTCCTACGATCGCTCCAAATATCTTTCCTAAGTTCCAAATACCGATCATTCGAAAATTTGCTCCTATGATCGCTCCAATTATCGTTCTTAAGTTCTATATACGGTCGTTCCAAAATTCGCTCCTATGATCGCTCCAAATATCGTTCCTAAGTTCCAAAATTCACTCCTATGGGATCACTCCAAATATCGTTCCAAAGTTCTCAAGAGCGATTGTTGGACGCGACACGCTCCAGCCCTTTAAACTCTCTTTCAGATGTTCAGTTCACAAAAAGTAGATAAAAACTGTTCATGTGGTCCATTTAAAAATTTTCGATCCCAAGCACACGATCGAGAGTTGATCGACAGGCTACTCGCATTATCATTGCTGCCTGCGCTTTATTCATCGAGCTGTTTCGAACGGTTCTAGACCACTGATAAATATAAGTCAAAAGTGAAGTACCGCCTATTTATAGATTCAAGGTAACAAAAAGACCGACGACCAAAGTTATGCATCGCTAGAACTA